>BQNB010032325.1:20631-50568 GCA_026074375.1 Tanacetum coccineum | reverse complement strand
ACTGGGGAGAAGTCAACTCAGTTTATACAGATAACATTGTATTCCCTACAAGTGAAGAAATGATTCAAGTTGTAGTACATGTTGAAGACAAAGCAAAATGCAGATATCTTTAGCTATTTGTACTTGTATGATACATTATAAGTAATTCCATATGCCACCACATTGGGGGAAGATTGTTAGGATGAAAAATGTGGTGTCTATACAAAAATTACACTAGTTTATGTATAAGTTAAAACACAAGGGCTAGAAATGTAATTAGGCCAAAGTTCCCTTGTGTTTTCCCTATAAATACTCCCCTCTAATCAACATTAGAGGGTGAAGCTCTAAATTGTATTTTTCTTTCATTTTACCTTTTAATAAAGTTTTGGAAATTGTGAAAATACTCTCTCTCTCTATATTATGGCCTATTCATACTTAGCTTCCCCGACCTCCCGAGATCATGAATTATCATTTCTATCAGTTGTGGTTTCATTCTTACCATATTGTTATTATTGTTAATATAAAGATAGATTAGTAAAGTAGTGAGTTGATGGAGATGGGATTAAGTTAGATTTATAGTGGTTTTGTTGCTTGATATAGTAGTGAATGGAGATATGTTAGATTAGGCCTTTGGGGAAGTTGTGGTGATTTTCGGCTAGATTTCAACCTAACATAGATGATGTCCAAAATAGTTCATGTAATAAGGGTGGCTTAAAAATGTTTTGACAAATTAAAACTATGAGAATATATGTTAGTCCAAGTCGTTACGCAAATTTTGATATAAAGAACGCGAAAAACGGACTTATAACAAAGAAGTTATAGCCAATATAAGTTTGACGAAAAACAAGTATTTTTGACAGTTTTTGCAAAGTTTTCGGACATTTTGTTCAGTTTTTAGAATGAGGTTTTGACCCCTTCCGGTCCGAATTGGCTAAAGTGTATAAAAAAAACTTGTCCGGAATGATTTTCCCTAAAATAAGTGACTTTTGTCGAGTCGTGAAAGTTTATAATGAAGGAGATACGCCTTCCCAAAGTTGGACCATTTTCTGAAAAATTAATAAAATCCCTGCACACATTTTTATTAAGTATAGTTGCTGTTTAGAATATATTTTGGGATTTTCGGGTGTTTTTTGGTCCGTTTGAGCTATAAAGACATTAGAAAATAATGTAGTATCACTTATATAGTATTTATTCGCGTCAAAAAATTTATAAATATTATTGTATAAACTAATTAGACTATAATCAAATTGACTATATAAAAATATTAAAAATAATGACCGAGCAAGATAGATTATAATTAATTCTTGAATATTAATATTACGATTGTATATAATTATATATACTCAGCAACCACCCTACAAGAGGCAGAACGTAGCAAAGGCCTACACTGCTGGGCCTGGTGAGAAGAAAGAGTATGTTGGAACCTTACCTCTGTGACCGTGCACGGCAAAGTGTGGAAATTGGAAGAGGATTGGTCATCAAACCAAGGATCATAAGAGCCTAGCTGCCGCAACAAATCTGAGGGCTCCGGTGGCAAATCAAAGAACCCTTGCTTTGAATGTGGGAAACAGGGGCACTATCATAGTGAATGCCCGGAGTTAAACAATCAGAATTGTGGAAACCAAGCTGGAAGTAGTGAAGCATGTGGAAGGGTGTATGCTTTGGGAGGAGGAAAAGCCGATTAAGACCCTAGCAACATTGCAAATAACGTTGATGCTTAAAGAGAGATTTTTTTTCTCTTTCCCGTCTTATCTAGCATAATTCAATTCAGAACTGTCTTAGACTCTATTTTCTATTTGTGTTTGTACTTTCTTTTGAATATCGTTGTATGTGTGGATGATTTAAATTTCCCCTGTTAAATTAATATGTCATGAAAATTTTGTCGAAATTACTTTAATTTTCTATTTATTTATGCAAGCCACTCCCTAAATTATTGTAATCCTATAAGCTTTTTTTTACAATCACCTTATGAACTATTTTACTACCACATGATATGTTGGAAAACGTAGTCTATAATAACCTAATATTACATTAATAGTATACGAGTTGCGCAGATAAAACGTAAACAAGTAAACATACCGAATAGCAATCAAGCTACGTGAAGAACCGGAGCTTCTTCTGTATACGCACGTGTATCTAATAATACCATGCGACTTCGAAACCTTCCAAGTTACTAAAGTAAGTAACCTCTACGTGTATCCATACTACACATTAACCAATATCACCCGAATGCTAGTTCCATGAACCAACGCTCAAGAATACTACAAGTAGTCAAACTCAAACACCTTTCACCAAAGGGATGTTTACTTTCGTCGACTACAAGGAGAAGAGGAGAAGAATGAATTATCATAATGAGCTAGGGGATCCTCTATTTATACAAGATATAGAGCCCTCAAGTTTACATATCCCACCGATGTGGGATAAACTCCTTTTCCCTTTCTTTTAGCCTAGGCTGATCGAACCTCAACCTAAACAACCCTTTGGAATGACTTTTTGACTTTTCTAACTATTATGTATAGCTACATTTAATTACACATTATTTAAAAAGCCTTATAGTTAATTATTCGTAAATGAACTAATTAACGACCATTAATCCTGTTAAGTATTCTATCGTTAGATATATTAATATATATATAATAAATATACACTTATATTATTGTATACACTAATCGAGTATTAAATACATATATAATAAATATACACTTATAATATTATATATATACACCAATATAGTGATATCTAAGTGTATACGTGTGTGACTCTATAGGCTCACGTATTTCTAGCTGTATAAATATCCATATGACATGAGCACAAACCAACAGCTCCCACTTGTGAATGTCTCATTTATATAATATATTATACTAACATTGACGAATAGTCTAGCAACATCATCAATGCTCCCAGAAATACCCGAGTATGCAGTTTTGGTAAACAACTCAGCCTTCCATGGTTTTATGTTAGTCTTATCCTTTTGTTTCAGATACAATGTTAAATATGTATATGGATCAATAGTCATTCCATAGTTTAACGATTTTGTTTCTATCTTTTGTATTGATCATGATTACCAAACGTAAAAAGAATCATCTTAACTACACTTTGGGCGCGGCTACGCAAACATTTGATCAACCTAACGAGGGGCCCAGTGAGTATCTTACTCCCAAACATGATGAGGAACAAATTCTATTTTGACTACAAGTGTCCATCATGTACTTCAAAACATTTCTGAAAATAGTCCTTATAACTACCGTGTGACAGTATAGTGGTAGACTATAATCAAGAAATGCTATCCATACATGCAAAACCCGTTTTCATCTCAAGTCTAAGGATAAACATAACTTTCACCATATGTGTAATACACCCAATGACGCTGATCCATAAAGTGATCTACACGGGTGGGGTATCCAATATTTAACCACATTGAATAACTTGTGAAGTTGGCAGAATCATCTTTACATATTCTTCAGAATATAACCAAGCACTCACATTTGTCTTATCTTAACAATATTCCCATATTGTTAACAGACAATGGACATAGTTTAGAATAAATAAATTTATTCAAGGATTTAAACATGCAAATTTAGAACACAGTAGTATAAAAGAAAACGATCATACCTCGTATATCAATTCATTGTTTAATACAACTGCTTAGAGTTCCATTATCCAAATACTAAATAAGATCAGTGCATGACGATCCTAGTTAAATGTCTTATCCACATTTAGTGATAAGGCATAGGTTCCATGAACAAATCAACTAGGTCATGATCTTGTAGTACTCTGAGAATACTTATTTCAAAAATTCAAAAATAGTAAAGTACTTTGAATAATTATGATGATTGTTATTTTGTAAGTGTGCACTCACTTATAAGTATTAGTCACATTACATTTCATAAGATGTATACTTACAACATCCTAATGAAAATAGTCATCTCCACAGTTTTTCAAACAGTAAAGCATTTTAATTCTTTAAATATAGTATTATGCAACTATGCTTTTTAAACCAAGCATATGTAGCCAGCAATGTTAGCATATAAGATAAAAACTTGCTTCTACAAAGATTGAGTATCATCTCAATTTAAAACAAGCACTAGTGTATACTAACAACACTATAACACTTCTTTAATAATGTTTGGATATCACACAAACCCAAGATTTGTTGATCATAATGATCTTACTATGATTACCACAATGTATATCTATAGTATCTTCATTATTAATTCTAGGAATGAATTTCTAATTTAAACATTAATCAGAATGTTCCTTCTAATATCTTTCAATTAGATTCCAATGTTGTCAAATCATCTTACATTCATGCAAATGATACAACTAATCACATATACAATATGATGTCCATAATGAATCCTTTAGTGGGACTTAAAGCCTTCATTCATGTGTTCAATCTCACCAAGTAAGATATATCATTCGAGTTACACTCAATGATATTTAATATTTTACTCGGAATTAATTCACCACGTATGTTTAATATATCAAACATATTATTCCAAGGTTTCATGTTTTATTTTCTAAAATACTTACAAGAAACTTTATTTCAATCTAAGGGATAAAATCTTACTTAGATAAATAAATTGTTTCTAATTATGTTCAATAACATAATCTATTTTAGAAAAGTAAAAAACAAATTTACTCCCACTAGCTTTGAGATGTACTCATGAGCTATCTTTATAATTAAAAAATCAAATCCAACAAGTGATTAATTAAACTTAAGATTATGCTCTTTAGATGTGTGCTTTTAATCCATACTTGGATTCTAGCATTTTTGTATACTTTCTAAAGATTATTTTTTGGATTCATAAAACCTCATTTGATTACATATTGTTTTACAAACAACATTAATAAGCACAGCGGAAATCATAAAGAACAGTAATGTTGTTAAACAAGGTTTTACTAGTAAACATTCTATTAATCTACTACCACAAGGTCAAATGATCCTTGGGGCTAAACTAACTAATACATATACTAACTAACTATTAGACTCTCATTGGAGAGATCTAACTATGATGGATGCATAAACCAGACGCCTATGACCCTTTATATAAAGGGTTTACAAGAAAACCTAGCTTACATAGAAAGCTAACTTAATTTATCACATTAAGTCCTTGTTGCTTCATCTTTCTTCATTTATGCATATGTAGGTTTTGTAATCATCAAATCTGAGATCCCAACAATCTTCCCCTATTTGATATTACAAAACAATCTTCATGAATGAAACAATCTTCAAAGCTTCCCCTTGACTTAAGATCTTCTTAAACATGTCACCACATATAATAAGCTACAAATCATATCTCTGTAGTCTTTTTCCCCTTGTGTAATCATCTAATACGGGTCTTCTATAGATAAGCAACTTGTAAACACTTCCCCTTAAGTTGTGCATATAGATGGTTAAACATTTAATCAATAAGATTCCCCTGAAACCAATATGTTTACCATCTTTTGAATCTCGAACTCTGTAGGCTCTATGTAGTGATTACTGATGAAGAAAACTAAGTATAACGAATTTAATGAAGAAGTAGAATATCCTAAACTTGTGTCTTATGTCTTGCACTATCCACGTAATGTCGAACTTATAAATAAATTTGTGAAATATAAGTAGACCGCAACCTCTTGACAAAATCCTCATCTTCTATGAGACACATACTAACTGATAGCAAATGTGAGCATTGAGCACCATAAGAAAAATCACACACCTTTGCTAGATTTGTCAAGTCTTCGTCAACACCATTTAAGCACGAACAAGTTATCTTTAAACGTTGTAAGCCGTTTAAGATATAATAAGAACACACATTTGTGAAACTCAACTACAACATCAAATAAGTGATAATCAATCATCTTCGTAATCACATTTTCAATAAATCTCCAAAAACGAGCCATAAAATGAATAAGAATAAACTGTTTGTGAAAAACAGTTCCATCCGAGATCTGAACGTGTCTCTTGTCCCATATCGGACATAGCTGGCAGTACAAACTTCATTTCTCGAACGCCATTAGCAGTATTAAAATTTCTCGGACAACAAAGGCAGTACAAATATATTCTTGTTCGAACAGTACTAACAACGTAAAGCAGTACAATTCCATTTGCTCGAACAGTATTAAAAACTTCAAACAGTACTAACCTTGTAATTAAACAGTACTAAATATTCTCAGTTCACTTTAAAATAACCAGCCCAATTTAGATTTGTAGAGTCCAATCACATCCCATATTCAACAACTGAAATCATTGGTCCATCTTCGTTTCATATATAATCAAGTTGGTCATGTCCAAATCTGATGTAAATCATAATCAGCCCAAATTGTTATAGTTGGCCCATGTTAGCCCATTTTCGAGAGACTATCCTGCTACAGTATTCAAGTCCAACAATAATAAACTCGGACAAAGGCCCAATTACATTTGGTTCCTGTTACTGACCTATTTGACCTGTTACAAAAAAAACGAACGCCACAAGTGGGGATCGAACACCAAACCTTGAGGATAAAATACATAACAATACCCAATAACCAACTGCTCTAGTAAGCTAGTTGTGTTATTCTTCTCATTATGTATTATTTATTCATTCCTTCCATGCATAGTAACACAATATCTATCACAAAATTGTTACTAAACTGTTGCAAATAAGATTGATCCTTCCTCCCAAGACCTTTTGTGACGCTGCAAGTGTCATTAATCTGTTGCTGAATTGTTGCTAATCTGGCAGTATCAACTTTGGGTGAGCAGTACTAAAATCGAAACCTGGCAGTACTAACTAAAAAACATTGCCAGTACTAAATCTTTTCTTCGAGCATCATAAATCACCAAGTAGCAGTATTAAAACCATGGAACAGCAGCACTTACAAACAACAAGCAGTACTTTAAATTCCACGTACTAACAACATCACAACAGTACAAACTGTTTAATCTGCTATATACCATGGTAAACATATATATGGAATAGAAAGTAATCCCTAAAAATCAGGAACCAAACAGTTGTAACTGTTAGTATTAATACTTTCTCGAAAAAACAGGTAACACTATTAACGTATTTACTTAGCAGTTCCATTATAATCTTTTTAACCTTTCTATCTGTCAATGACCTGCTTTACCATGATGTTTATAAAACCTTATCATCAGCAGCTATAATCATAACCACAAAAACCCTATTTGTATCAATTGTACCTGCTGTATTCAACAATGATTCTAGAAACAGACCAATCATCATCAAATCAAACTCCATCTTGGATAGACTTCGAATGCCAGCAAATGAATATATAAAAAAATTTAAGCACACAAACCTAATTGTCATCTGCTTCGAATTAGGGTTTGAGTCGAGAACCTGATTGTTGTTAATCACGACCTGATAATCACGACAGCCTCTTAAACACTTCTTGCTTAGCATATTAGGGTTTGTTGGGAACCCTAATTTTATCTCCTGCTGCCAAACACTAAAACCAGAAAATAGTACACGATTAAAAACCTTGTAACCCTAGATATCAAGAGCAACCCGCTCTGATACCAATTGATAAGAATCGTTTTGCCCATCTAGGATTAGTTTTACAAACAACATTAATAAGCACAGCGGAAATCATAAAGAACAGTAATGTTGTTAAACAAGGTTTTACTAGTAAACATTCTATTAATCTACTACCCCAAGGTCAAATGATCCTTGGGGCTAAACTAACTAATACATATACTAACTAACTATTAGACTATCATTGGAGAGATCTAACTATGATTAGATGCAATTAAACCCGGACACCTATCGACCCTTTATATATAGAGGTTTTACAAGAAAAATCTATCTTACTAGAAAGTAAATCTTAATTTATCACATTATAAAGCGTCCTTGTTGTTTCATTTTCTTCATTTATGCATTCATGTAGGTTTTTTGCGCAATCAGCAATCTGAGATCTCAACAGGATTCTTAAAATCCTTTTGATTTAATATCGTTCCTCGCTAGGTTAATCATCAAATAAAGAGTATTGAAATCAACTTGTCATATTTCCTTGTTCCAAGAAAACAAGTAGGACAATTTAATCATCTTTATATATTTAAAGTTCGTAAATGAGAAGTTTTATAACTCGGAAGTCAGAATATACTTGAATTATGAGTTAACCACTTATGTCATATTGCCGTTGCAATAATATGTATACGACATTGTCCCTATGAGTCTTCTTAAAGGAAGACTCATTTACCTCATCTTTACAACTTTGATAGGTGTAATGTATAAAACAAATTATCCAAATAATATGATTATCTTTCTTTTTGGACAAACATCCTATTCATTCATAGCTTTTAGTGTTTCATTAAATCCAAGATATAATAATGGCATTCCTATCGGTTAGCAGCCGCCCCTGCCCTCTTTGTGATCCTCGATAACTCCTAATCCGCACCATTGCATATATCGATACATATCATGAGGTGGTATCCTTGCGGATCTATATATACGAGTAACATTATTCTAACAGGTTCATTATTTTTCTTTTTTTTGAGATTAGTCAGGACATTCACCATTGCGTTTAGAAGGTGTTATGTATCTTCTTTTCTTGTGAAGTAAATTCAAAGACCTACAATACTCTCACTCGCGTTTAGCAAAGTTATGACTTCCCACTCGCTTATCTTGTCATTTGAGTTACTGTGTTCAAATATTTCTGCATGACAAGCAAACAAAAAATGCTTTCATAATAACTCCAAAAAATAAATACACTTCAACAGTTCTAGGCATTTGTTCATAATTAATCGCTTAGAGATTCTTACGCCAAAATTAGAACTTCATTCAATACGACAATCGAGTATTCATCTCATTTTATCTTTATTAACCATTCTAGGTTGGTGTCTTATTGGGTATATCAATGGATTACATCAATTATCTAACTTGACTTTTTTAGGACCCCCCCCCCCACCCCTTTGTGTTAAATAAGTTAAGGTCATTCAGAATTCAAATAAAATCAATAGTTTGATTACCCTGGCTGCGGTCCTATACCTTGTAAAACTGTGGTATTCTATATAAGATTTGATTTATATCTTTTTTGGCTAGTTCATTTTATTACCTACTTAAGGTAAAACGTAATGTGTCAATAGTTATTACTTAGCCAAGTTTGCATGCTTTTTTATGTATCTGGATCAAGTCAACGACTTCAATTATGTTACCAAAAAGCAGACATAAAACATCCGTATATTATTACTATTCGTTAGGTATAGTCTTTGATTCTCAAGTCAATGGACTTTCATGTACTGTCTTAATCTGAAGAATGAAATAACAAGGTAACTCTCTTTAAGTTATAAGTCTTTGCACAAAGCTAAAGGATTATGTTACATATCTTAAGAGACAAGTCCAATTTATTAAAATAAAGTAAAAAATGAGTGCAAATAATGGTTAATAGTAATTTCAAGTTAATTTACAATTCTCCATGTTTATGATTTCTAATAAATCTAATCTTGTTGTCTATCCTTTTTTTATCTTGACATATTCTTTTAATATGGCTACATACATTAAATGTGTAGGCTCGTAGGTAAAGTAAGTAATAAGTTTTACTTACTTATACTAGTCAAGAGAAACCATTTAGTCTTACTGTTCTAAAGTGTGTTACTTGACACACAATTAAGATCTTCTGCCCAACTTGTGCAGTGTATAATTTTTGCATAATAACACCACAATTAGATAGTTTATTTGAAGTCGGACCAATTGTGGCAAGTTGTCAAGTCCTTAGCTAACGCGTATATTAGAATCTCATCTTATAACGTAGATGGAAATCGTGCATAACTATCAAAAGATTAACATTAATACGACAGAGTGACATCTCAAAACTGGCCATCAAGGTTATTCATCGTATTATATGATGATTGTCTTACTTAATTGTAAGATGTCTACAATTGGAAAGTATTTTATTTAAGTCAAGCTTAAAGCCAGAATAAGATAGGATGCATTATATGAGAGAATCTAAGATCAGTTTACAGCCACATTGAATTTATCAACATTTCAAGTTCATCATTTTTGTTTATAAAATGCATTATTATCCACTCGGATGTGAAACACATTGTAGAGTGTCTTCTTTCACTAAGTGAAATGTTATTTTCAATTTATACTCTCCATATATTAAATGTCTACACATTTATTGCTATATGTTTAAGATATTCAAGGAAGTGTGATTCAAGTTCTCATCTAGTTCGCTATTTTATTTAGACTTGGAAAAGTGTGGCATGCAATTCCTCTTTTATTCGCTCTTGACACCAAGGGTGTGTAGCGTCTCTTACTGTTTTTTATGGAAACAACTATAGACACGAGATCTCTAATTATTGCATTTTTTTCCAGTATTGTGGTGACATTCCGTCTTCCAATCAAACCTCATAAATATGTCATGTTTACAACAATGAGTCTTTTTAATCAATGCTTGCTATAGCGCATGTTCTCTAGTTATTCCAAGTTTTTATATGATCAAAGATTCAAAACCAAATAAGGTATTTAAAGCAATTTGAAAGATAAGAAGTCAATTTAGACATAACATGTAAGTTTGGTATGAGTTCGAATAGAATTTAGGATAATTCTGTCATTCCTATTATAACTTTTTTCAATAAGTAAAAAAGTATAGGAAATAGTCTTTCTTTTCCTTAGGAAAATTAGACACGGTTTGTCTTCCATAAGTAAGAAAAACTTTTTTTTGTACAGTATACTCGTTGCATTATTACATTAGAAAGAAATCCGTTACCAAGTTCATTTTCAGTCAGTATTTTTCGATAATCTATTTCCCTTAAAAAATTAACTGCCATGTTTATAGAGATAACAAATAATTCTTTACAGAGGGCCTAAGATTCCAACTTAATGTTCTACCATTTATGTGTTGAATCTAACTAGAAATGTGGTAAACCTCAAAAGGTCAATATTCGGAGAGATTAATTGCCAACCTGAGCAACTTTAGACCTGTATGGGCACAAGGATAATAATTCAGAATTGCCAATGTCATAATTTTACAGTCTCAGGTCTGACCATACGATTGTTATATTACCTTATTTGTAAAATTTATCTAAAACTATTATAGAGAAGAAAATACAACTTAAGTGATTTCATACTTGGATTGCAAATGAATTATTTTTAGGGCAGAGTTTTGATAAAATGATGTTACCAAGATTTTGTGTATAAGCAAGCATGCATACAACCTTTATACACTAGTAATTATAAAACATTTCCATTTTCGTTTTAAAAACTTTTATAAATAGAAATTCCATAATTTTGTAAACCACATGCCATTTATAAAATTAAGGTTACCATGTTTACAACATTTCCAAGTATAAGTAAAATTACTCGGATAAGGTTAATTTCCCATGGAAAATAATCAAACCTTAGTAACGTTTACGACTTACTTGAAATATTGTTAAAACGTTTATGTAAAATTATTTATTCTTGTATTGTTCCGTCGCGGGTTCCCATGCGTTATAAAACGTTGCAAGAATTTAAAAATTTACGTATATAGCCTATGATTTAGCAAAGTGCATGTATCAAATATACATAAAATAAACATTTTAACCATGTACTTTTAGTCCGTATTAATTTTAAAAATCACTTTTTGCATAATTATAAAAATGCCTTTTATAAAACATGCAAACCATATTTACCAAATTGAATTATACTAAACCAGAATCAATTACACAATTAAAACATTTAATTCAACTAAGCTCTTCCCTACTTTAGCAATTAATCAATTAATTCACATAATGATCTCATGCATACCGTTTGACTACGCATGCATATAATATATATTAAGCTTCGTAACCATGGTTTACATGCATGTAAGCCATGGTTGACAATTTATAACAAGATAAATAAGCGACACTATATATTAAATCTAAAACGCAAATAACCACATAATGAGCGAATTAGATATCATGTAAAATATGTTCATATTTTATTTCCTTATTTATGTGACATAATTAAGGAAAGTATTATTTCTCCAAATAATTTCCTAAAATATCTTCACATAAAAGGCAAGCAAATAATTGCATATATACGACATTTTTTTACATATTTTTACGTTTTTTATGTTATTACTACGCTATATGAGTTGGCTCGTGATTCCACTGTTGGAAATCGTGGTCTAAAATCTTAATATTACTTTAATATTCTACGAGCTACGCAGCGGATATAGATCACATATAGCACAAATAATTAACCATAAAAACATAAACATAAATAAAGGAAGCATACCTTTAGCAACCAAGCTAGTGACGAAATGCAATCGTCTTCGTGTACACGCACGTGTGTGTTAAACCGTGCTAACCAAAACCACTATAAGTTACTAAAATAAATAACCTCCACGTGTATCCACACTACACGTCAAACAATATCACCCGAATGCTAGTTCTTGACCAACGAGCAATAGAACACAAGAATAATTGAACCCGAAAAAACCCTAAAGGGTTGTTTGATTCGTTTGACCAAGAAGAGAGAAAAGAGAATGAAGGGATAAGAATTATGAGCTCTAGGATTCTCCTTATATAGTAGATGTATTTAGGGTTTTCCTAAAATACATAACTTGGAGGAAAAGATAGCTCAAAATCCAATCCAACTTTCCCTTGGGCTAGGTCCGGTCGAAGTCAACCCAAACACCCCTTGGTGTTGACTTTTTGATTTTTTTAATATTTATGGTTAATTACATTTAATTACCCATTAATTAAAAAGTCTTTATAGTTAATTATTCATAACGAACTAATTAACTACCGCCAGTGTTCTTTCGTCAAATCATATATTAATATAAATAACAAATATATAAATATATTATTATAAACATTAACAGAATGATATCTAAGTGTAAACGTGTGTGACCCCGTAGGCTCATGTATTTCTAGCCGTATAAATATCCTTATGACATGAGCACAAACCATCAAATATTTAGGGAGTGACTTTTTGGGTGAATTTTAGGTGAATTGGTGAGTTAATTATCTATAAGAATACACGCTAGTTTGGTTGCTAAGCCAAAAATTCTACCACTCGGACAAGCTGTACAAACTCTACACAACTATACATCAAACTCTTTCTTTTCTTTTCTTGACTCTAAGATAAACATAAACATAAAATAAGCAAATGGCAGCCCGTATATTTTTTTTCACTTTTTTATATAGTTTTTTCAATTTTTTTTCTTTGTCTTCCATAAGTAAGAACAAACTTTTGTTTACAGTATCGTTGCATTAATACATTAAAAGAACTTACAAAGTTCATTTTCAGTATTTTCGATAATCCATCCCTTAAAAATTAACTGCCCATGTTTATATGAATAAACAAATAATCTTTACAAGGGCCTAAGATCCAACTTAACGTTCTACCATTAATGCAGTTGATCTACTAGAAATGGTAAACTCAAAAGGTAATATACGGGAGATAATTGCCAACCTGAGCAACTCTTAGCCTGTATGGGGCACAAGGCATCATAATTCAGAATTGCAATGTCAAGTAGCATGTTTAACCCTATCTTATGCCTCGGGTTGAAGTTCTGAACAACCATACTCGATAGAGTAAAAAATAAACTCAAGTGATTTCATACTTGGACGGCGAATGACTTAATTTTAAGGGCATAAATATTTTGATAAAAATAAGGTTACCAAAACTGTGTATAAGGAAGCATGCATACAACCTTATAACACTAGTAATTTTAAAACTTTTCATTTTCGTTTTAAAATTTTCTATAAATAGAAATCCCATAATTTTATAAATCACATGCCATTTATAAAAATAGGGTTACCATGTTTATAATATTTCAAAGTATAAGTTACATTACTACGGATAAGGTTAAATCCCCATTAGATATAATCAAATCCTAGATAGATACCAACAAGGATTTATTCCATCTTTAATAATTATTACGACATGCCATAAATATTGTTAAAAACGTTTATGTAAAATTTGTTTATTTTTTGTGGTGTTCCGTCGCGGGTTCCCTTTCGAAAACCACTAAACCCCTGCGTTATAAAACGTTTGTAAAAAAAATATTACAAATTTACGTATATAGTTCATGATTTAGCAAAGTGCATGTATCAAATATACATACAATATGCATTTTAATCATGTACTTTTAGTTCGTATTAATTTTAAAAATCAATATTTGCATAATTATAAAAACGCCATTTATAAAACATGCAAACCATATTAACCAAATTTAATTATACTAAACACGAATCATTTACGTAGTTAAAACATTCAATTCAACTAAGGTCTTCCCTACTTTAGCAATTAATCAATTAATTCACATAATAATCTCATGCATACCGTTAGACTACGCATGCATATAATATATATTAATCTTCATAACCATGGTTTACATACATGTAAGCCATGTTGACAATTTATAACAAGATAAATAAGCAATAATATATATTAAATCTAAAACGCAAATAACCAGATAATGAGCGAATTAGATATCATGTAAAAAATGTACATATTTTATTTTCTTATTTATGTGACATAATTAAGGAAAGTATTATTTCTCTAAATAATTTTATAAAATATTTTTCACATAAAGAGCAAGAAAATAATTTTATATATGCGACATTTTTTTACATATTTTTACATTTTTATGTAATTACTACGCTGTATGCGATGGATCGTGATGCCACTGTCGAAAATCGTGGTCTATGATACCTTATATTACATTAATATTATACGAGCTACGCAGAGGATATAGATCACATATAACATACATAATTAACATAAAACGTAAACACGTAAACATACCTTTAGCAACCAAGCTAGTGACGAATCGAAAACACTTTGAGTACACGCACGTGTGTAATAACGTGCAAACCAAACACCACTACGAGTTACTAAGATAAGAAAACCTCTACGTGTATCCACACTACACGTCAAACAATACCACCCAAATGCTAGTTCTTCAACCAACGATCAAGTGAACACTAATAATAACAAAACACAAAAATCATAAAGTGCGGTATTTGTTTTCGTCTACCAAGGAGAAAGGAGAAAAGAGGGATTAAAGGTTGTGAGCTCTAAGGTCCTCCTTATATAGTAGATGAATATAGGGTTTACTTAAAATACATAACTTGGAGGAAAAGATAGCTCAAAACCCAACCCATCACCCCCTTGGGCTATAGGCCGGTCGAACCCACACACAACACCCTTTGGTGTTGACTTTTTGACTTTTCCTTTATTTATGGATAATTACATTTTACCTACAATATACTACACATTATACCCAAAACTACACCTTTTTACACAAAATCTTATACATTTAACCTAAAAATAATACCTACATTAAACAAATAAATACAAAATGAATTTAATAAAAACAAATTGGATTTCTAGCTCTCCTTGAGACGCCAAATTCATCCTCCCCACCTCCCATATCAAACAATGGGAGTGTTGGCTTCTTTTTACACATTTATGCACTCTATTTTTCCTTCCATGCTTCTCTCTTTATCTCATACACATGCAAATCTCACAAAAATATTCTCCTTCTCCCTCCTCCCTTGGCTACTACGACCACCACATCACCACCATCGTCACCTATAAAATTTCTTGCATATTTTCTACACTACAACATCTATCTAGAGGCCCTTACAAAGTTTGGTGGTTCGAATCAAAGATTTGGGCACTTTTCTTGGTTACTAATTGCAAGACTTGGTTAGGGTTTTATTTAAACATGTGGGTAATGATATTTTGAAGATTTTGAAGAAAGGGTTTTGTTGTTTTGGGTGTTTTTGGGTTCGAATATATGCAAGATCAAAGAGGGTTTCATTTGTGTTGTTACACTAGCTTTGTTGTGTTTATCTTGTAAGTTTCTTATTCCCTAATTTTTCTTCATATAAAAATCATGTATGAGTGATACGGGTTCTGGAAATAACGTGTTTTGAGGTTCTTGGGTGTGTGGTAATAATTAGTATGGCATTGTACAATATTTTGATGGAGTAAAAATCTTGTTTGGATTGATTTTAAAAATGATATTTGGGACAGTTTTGGTATAGCACATAGATGGGTGTGTAACGAAATATTTTTGGCTTATGAAGACCAAGGAAATTAGATAATGATGTAGAGAAATGTCTTAGGTACATGTAGCTATTCGGATGGAGTCATATCACCGCCGAATTGCGTGGAGTTACTGAAAAAATAAAAAAATGGGGGGGGGGGAAAAAGAAAAAAAGGGGGGGGGATATATTAAAAAAAAAAAAAACTGGTGAAACTAGTCAAAATTTACACCCATAATTTGAAATTGAAATAAGTCCAGATTTTTGTATAACGACACCTATTTTTTTTTAACTATAGGTTCTATATTTTGAGATAACTTAGATTTTGGCGGTCGTTTCTGCCTCTACGGATTTGCGGTTTAGGAGATACACTTAATTTAGTGAAGCGGTAAAATTCTGGAAAATCGCAGCTTTAGTATTAAAAGGTAATTTGGTAATTTCACTTGGGTTCTAGAACTTTTGAGGTAGTCGAGCCCACAAATCTGTAATGTTGACTCAAAAATCTTTTCGTAGGTGAAAACCCCGAATTTAGTTCAATTACGGATTAGGATTTGCAAGCTTGTCAAGTTCGAAAAATTTAGAATTTGGAAATGATATGTTGTTTTAAACTTAAAAATGAAAGTATAAACTTTTATAAATTAGGCTTATAAGAAGTGAAAATAAATACATGTTTTGGGACATATTAAATCAGTTTAGTCCTATATTTTGGGTAAATCGTACTTTATAATACCTTAAGTACAATGCCATACTTATTACAAAAAAATATTTATAAAACTTGCTTACTTTTTCGTGTTGAGTATTATTTCATTATCTAAGTTGCGTCATCGTCTCTAGGTTGCTCCTAGAAGTGTCTTACTTTATTCTCTATTGTATCGTTTACACTTACTGTTTCGCTCAAGGTGCGTTCCTAGACCATTTTTAATTCTTATATGTTTTCTTAAAACTCCACGGGGGAGATTACATGCTCGCTTTACAATTTGGACACAAGTGCTTTAAAACTGTATGCTATTGCTTCAATATTATTTCCTAAGCACCTTTATTGCTATTTAAGTCCCCCATATCATGAGCCGTTAATTTCTAGTGAAGTGAACCTGAGTGTTGTGAATAGATCTATTGGGACTGACAATCCCCGTCCGGGTATTTAATAACTTGTGCCATGTCAAACGGACACATTTAACATTTGAGAAAGAGAAAAATACTTGGCTGTATGGCAACACCAACTCTGAGGCAACCAATACATGTTAGGTTCGGTCGTCATGTGCTTGTGCATTATATAACTTATTTTTGACATGGTGAATGTGTTCAGGTATCTAACTTACTTAAATCTTATGGGTCTACTAAACTGCTCTTTGGAGCACTATACTTGATTTTAATAACATTACTCGATTTACTTAATCATTGTTTTACTATTAAAACCTATGAATTCACTCAACAATTTTTGTTGACTTTTTAGCATGTTTTATCTTAGTTTTTCAGGTATATTGCTCGGAGGGAAGCCGCGCGGATATGTATTTTGGAGACTCATTTTATACTCGGTGTAACTTAATTTTTGAAAAACACTGTGTTTTGTAAAGACTTCCTCTTAATTACATTCGATGAAAACTTTATCTAAACTTTATGTCTTGTTTTAACACTTGGGATATTTTGACACTGTTGGGACCTATTTGCATACTCTGATATTTTAAACATATCGAATGTTAAACTTTATTTTTAAAACGTCTCATTTTGAGGTCATTTTCTATGACTTGTACCTTGTGCCTTGAAGTCTCACCCCCAGTTACCTTTCCGCTACCGTTTGATTTTAAGGGTGTGACAGATTGGTATCAGAGCTGCAGTTATAGAGAACTGGGTCGTTTTCAAAACCTAGACTATAACTATTATTCATAATTAAGAGTCTCTTCTCATTTTATCTGATATCCTTGCGTGCATACTTCCTGATTCTTTATATTTACTCCCTCGAACATTACTATTAGTATTATATAAAGGATAATTATATGAATACTTGTTTTGCTTTTCGATACCTTACGCCTACTTTCGAGTGTACCGCTATTTAATTATATAAAAGTAATTTATATAAATTTTGACTATTTTCGATCACTTATATCTACTTTCTAGAGCGTCACTATATTTTATATAAATTTTGTTTATCTTCATACTAAAACTCTTCTAAGAAATTATTAGTGACACAATGGCTTCGTTTATTTTCAAGACGTTGTGAGCGATACAACGATCTCTAAAACCTTCTCAAGACATTGTTAGTGATGCAATTGTCTCTAAAACTTCTTATGACTTTAGATAATTCTCTTTTTGATGATATTGAAACTCGTCACATTTGTCGACCCCACTGGTTATTTTACTATTTGACTCTGAGTTTGAACATTCGCCTCGTACTTCTGAAACATATATGTCGACACGTAATCCGTTGCATGGAAGCATACCGATTAAATCAAACACGACTTTAACATGTCACCTCATAACACTTCATTCTTTTAGAAAACAACTATTAACTTATTCCCTCGTATTGTGTCGTCTAGGAACGTCTACTTTTGGGACACGACTCATTAACACCACATTCTCTTCCTCGTTACTTCATGTGATTTTGGAGAATCCTGACGCCAAAAAGTCAACTTCTAAGTTCAGCAGATATCAAACGACTCTCTACGTTCATTTTGTTTATTGAATAATTCTTTAAGTTCATTTCTTTTGACCGCTACTATATTTTGATACCCTTGATATTTATTTTTGCCTACTATTATTATGGTCAATTGGTTCTTTTGTTAGCAACGATTAATTCTACAAATGACTCTCTATAGTCTTCCGATTCGCGATCTGTTGGAACAAATGACTCTTTATGTTCATTTTCTCTTACTACTTCTACGTTTGTTCGTATATTCTTTATACTTGCTATGATCTATCATTTTATAAACAACCTTGATGTCATCTTATAAACTATTTTACTGTTAGCTCATAAACTATCTTGCTATTTTTCTGTAAACTAAATTATTGTCATCTTATATACTATTTCGTTTTCATCTTATAAATTGTTTTGTTACTTTATAAATCATTTGGCTAATACCTTATAAACATTTTCACAATCATCCTATAAACCATTTTGCTACTATATTATAAATCATTTTTACTATCGTCTTATAAAACTATTTTTTTATCATCCTATGAGCTACTTTGCATTCACTTTATGAACTATTTTATTACATTATAAAATCATTTGATACTATTTTATACATAACACTAGTTTGACGAATATGAGCATTGCATCGTTAGTCCTTAATTATACATAGTCTGATCACCTATTTATACTTCAGGAAAGACCATGCTATGCAGGGAGTAGTCACCTAAATTTTTTCTATCAAAATCAATTTTCTACTTATATTTCCAAAAAGCAAAATTTTGAGTGTGTATACATAATTATTGCAAGTACCTTAACCTGCTCCCGAACACTCCGCCATCTGACGGCACTAGTTGAACTCTAGGTGCCATAGTTCCCTTAACAGGGGAAGACTGTGACAACCGTCAAAATCCAAGCTAACAACCATTAGTGTTGTGTACCGTTCATGTCATATTCAATTTCATTAATGTCAATTATAAATTATTTGTGTCATTTTGCACATAACTTTCTATTTTTAGAACCATAGTCTAGAATCGTGCCTTCTACGTACGATCTTAAAAAAACGTCTTAACCATTAACGATATGCTCAAATGTCATTAAAACAATGTTAATAATCATAAATAAACATAATACATTCACTTTTATGAACAAGTCACTTCGTTCACTATAACTTACAAATCTCCCAGTAAACCCGTTATTTCGTAAATTTTTATGTTTTTGCACTTGCGCTTCTTATATTGGACTTCAAACACATCAATATGACCTAAGTGTATAAATTCACTCTTAACCAACATCACTTAACACATTTTACCTACAATATACTACACATTATACCCAAAACTACACCTTTTTACACAAAATCTTATACATTTAACCTAAAAATAATACCTACATTAAACAAATAAATACAAATGAATTTGTTGATAAAATATAATGCCTAAAAACATTACTAATATTTTTCACATCTTTACGTTTTTATAATCACAAAATATAAAAACGTTCAATGTAAAATTAAACGTAAACAAGTAATTAGTAGTAAATTTTCATTTCGAAATTTATATCACTTCAAGGTATGAATAAATAAATGCTTAAGGCATTTTATGATCAAAGGAAATTTTTATTCAACCTCACACTTTTATAAAATATTGTAAACATTTTTATAAACATTACAAAACATTTTCTATAATTAAAAGAAATGTTTTATTCAAAATAAACATTTTGAAATTCAAATTTTTGGACCTAAAACGGCTAGAAAAGTTCCAGAAAATTCCCCTTACACAAAAGACAAACTGGGGAGCCCCTAGTCTAGGGCGGCCCCCTTAAATACATGGGCGGCCCCCTTAATTTTAAGGGGACCGCCCACTTATTTAAGGGGACCGCCCATAGACTGACACTCCTCTAGTTTGTCCTATAAATACTGGACTTTTCTTCACTATTTTCTCACCTTTTGCACTCATTCTTTCTGTTCTAAAAGCCCACACATCTCACTAAAATCCTTTGATCATTTAATCATAAAGCTTTGTTTCCAACTGATCTAAGCTCAATTTCTCAAGTGCAAGAGAAGAATACTTTCATCATCAGGTGAAGAAGTATTACACCTCAAGTGTATATTGCAATCTTGTTGCATCCTTATCACATATTTGTAAATCAATTCTATATTTTGTATTTGTGTGTAGTAGCTAGATCTTGGCGATCTTTGTAAGTATAGTTAGATCGTGGTGATCTTACCAAGTAATGATAGATAGTTGTGATATAAGTAGTGTGGTGAAGTAAAGTCGCAAAGTTATGAAGAAGTCTTGAAGTTGTAAAGAAGTCGTGAAGTTGTGAAGTCGTGAACAAGTAGTGAAGTGGTGTTGTGATAGATTGGTTCTAGCTAAGATTAGAACTCGACATTTTTAGCTCACACTAATATTATATATATATACTATATTTTATATTATATAATATATTATTATATATACTATTTTATATATATATATTTATTATATTATACATATGTGACAAATTATTGTCACCCAATCTGAACAGTGTAGACCAAAATCCATATGTGGTCACTATGAAGTAATCTATGTTTTGTGGCTAAATTCAGATAGTCAAAGTTTGTCAAACGTTATTTAAAAGTGATGCTATTTTTTGCTGAATATTTAGCCACATATGATGATTTGAAATGAAGTGTGACAAACTGAAAAGTAAGTTTGAAGATTAGTCACGATGTACATTTAAAAGCGACAAAATTATGGTCACACATTGAACAGTGTGACCAAATGTCATATATGTCACACTAAACAATAGACACTAACATGATAATTGTAGGTTGCTAATGAAAGCCATGTTTTAGTTTAGAGCATCAGTTTTTTTTTTATAAAAATTTGAAATGCTTCCAACCCTCAAACGAAATTTGTTTTAATACTTCTACAGTCCATTCCCAATATTATTTTACACCAAATTTGTTTTCCTTTTTCTCACCCATCTAAAATTAAGATTAAAATTTGTTTTCCTATATTCCCCATCGTACTCTTTCTCCATTTCTGCCTCCTTCCTAATCTTTAGACGACTCTGTCACACTTTAAATATTTCTTCACCCATTTGATTAACTTTCCAACCATTTGATTGCATCTTCCACCTGACATTCAATTAAATTAACCCTAGGAATAGTGTTTTTGATTTTAATGTTCTATAAAAAAGGTTAATTCATTTGAGCTTTTTGATGCGAAAGTCAGCATAAGGTCTAAGATGCATTTACTATCAACGATAAAAGGTATGTTGCAATCATATACCAATCGTGATTTTGTGTTTATAGTTCTTTATAATGAAGCGGTATGTTATGACTTTTAGTGGCTATCTTCCTACACTTGTGTTTAGTCCTGAACAAGGTTTTAATAGAGTACTAAAGGTGAGTTTCATGATTTTTTGGTTGTGTTTTTTTATTGGTTTTGATTGAATTGTGTTTTTTTAGTACTAGGTTTGGCGTGATGAATCTAGGGGTTGATTGTGGCTTATGACTTATTTGGTTTTGGGCTTATGTCTCATAAGCTCACTGAACTTTGACAGGATTACCATGTATAATAAACTAAAGACTGTAACTGTTGGTACCCTTAACTGAATGTATAATGTTTATTTGTTTCGAAATAAAACCTAAAAGGCCTAATAATACACCTCATATCATAATTGTTTTCTATGTAGGGACGTGGTACTGTTGTTGCTACTGGTCGTGTTGAACAAGGGATGATTAAAGTTGGGAGGAAATTGAGATGATAGGGTTGATGCAGGTTAATTCATTGTGTTTATTGAACTTATTTGTCTGAGTTGTAGTGGATCCCTAATATTAGTTTCGCATACCTGGTTCTATCCATTTCATGGTTAGATAATACTGGTTTAACATTTTCAAGTATAGTGTAGGAGTTGTTAAGTACTAATGTATAATTATGCTATAAGATAGTTCTTGCGTACAAAAGCGTTGACTACTCTTGTAAGGGATCATTCGATTGATATGGGGCTTTTACTAGTATGTATGTCCATTGGTATTTTGTTTGTTTAATCTGTACAAAAGATCTAGTAGTCTCAATACTTTTCCTTATTTACAGGTTTCATTTTTCAGTGACGAGGAAGAGACAACGAGCAGACCTAAAGCAGACGCTCTTTTTATTCCTAGGGAGAATCTAAGCGCTTTGGTTATTCGCCCTTTGGAAACATGGCATGGTATAACTCATCACTTGAGAACCAAAAGGTGTTTCCTCTCCTGCACAAACTAATGGTAAATATGTTTTATCAGCATTACATCTTTGAGACATTGTTATATTGACTACCTAGATATTTGTTAAAGTAGAATATTATTACCAGTTACAATATATGAATCTTATGTGTGATTACCTTTGCTAATAAATTTGACATCCATTTTTTTTTGTATTAAGGTGAATACACAAAGTTTGCCTCTACAAGTCATCAAATTGGCCGTCATACAGACAATGGCACCGAGTAATAAGATCATTTCTTTTTTTCTTTTATGGCATACTACAAATTCCATTTAGAATGATTTATCCTACATAATTACTTGGTCACTACACATGGTAAAAATCAGTGATTGGTTAGAAAATTAAGTGAATCCGGAGGCATGGATTAGGAGGTATAGCTTTAATATTCCTAATTTTAGTGTTTATGCCTATGTAGTTATTATTAAGCATTAGTTTCATAATAAAATAAGTTTGCTTTGGTTATAATTTAAATATGCTTATGTTCCTTGTAGTATGTTTGATTCATGTAGGAATAAACACGGAATCATTCTAGAAAAACGGACTTCAAAGGAAACAACCGAGTTTTGTGATGTGAAGGTATAAGAAATGGCGATTATGATGGAAAGTGCTTGACTATGCCTATGAAGTTGAAGCCGAATGAAGAAACATGGTATGCCATTTGCTTTATATCTGCATAGATTTTTAGCTTTATAATTTTAGGTAATCGAGATGACCCTTGAAATTTGTTATCCTTTATCTTTATACTGTGAAAAGCGGATGGTAATGGTAATGCGTGGCTGATGTTTTCGGTTATCAGTGATTGTTTGTGATTTTTCGATTAATGATTAGACTAAATCATGAAGGAGAGTAATTACTTGTTGAATGTTACAAAGCTAAGCACATATTTTGTATTATGTTTCCATAGTGGCTGTTCTAAATTGATTTATAATATTGATTAGTGTTTTAAAAGGTACTTGAACATCATGAGCAGGTACCTTATCTTAGTATTATTAATCCACGGCTGGGAACAGTTTTCACAGCTGAGGTTTGGAGAGTATATCAGTTTGATAGTTCGATGTGTTGTAGTTTCTAGTGAAAGAAGGCACAACCATGAGTTAATCAAGTAATCGGAACTCGATCGGAATACTTGAAAAAGAATAAATGACTATTGACAACAAACATGGGGGAAGGTACCCCGGTTGTGACATTGGATGTCAATTTGCTGCAATTGAGATCCCCATCGACATTGGACAAATTTATTTTATTATTTCATCTCCAAATTTTGTGTGTGCTTCCTGTGAATAATAACCATTTATCTATTTTTTCTTTTCTTTATGTTTGGGAAGGGATCACAATAAGTGTATAAAGAACAATGATATGTTCTATTTTTTTTCTTTCTACAATTTCTCATTACTTTTCTGTTGTTTACTCAGTATGAAACAACTGAGTATTATGATTTTGAATATAGAAGGTTGCGATTGGCTGTGATATTTTGACATGTTTTGATCCTATGTTTGATCATTAACAGATGCTGTTTGGTACTTGTGAATGTTTTTCTACAGCTGGATTTCTCAAAGAGTAAAGATTCCAGATCTTTAGTACATTATTAATTGCGGATATTATAGGGCTGGGAGGACATGAGACCGTGGTAAATGTTAGCTTTACCCATAATGATTGTTAGGAAATAACAGAACATTTGAGTATTGCTTTTTAGACTATACAAGTGTTATCTTTACTCATTAGCTTAGTTGGTACTATGATTTTACAAAGCCTACACGAGGGGCAGCTGACTGTCTCTACTTTTTTTACGTTGGTGGGCTGAAGACTATCAATCACTACTACAGGACTACCGCTGCTAATGTTTCCATTCTTTAAAACGGTACCATTACACCCTTTTAATATATCTTTTATTTTATGATGTGTTTTTGTTAGAATTAAACTTTCAACGTGTAATATAAGTTTTGGTTTGTGATTTAACTCCATGTACATTGGACTGTTTTGCTTTAAGTGTATAGCCAATGCAATAAGTGAGAGGTCGTGCCTCCTCACAATAACAACTTTTTATGTCTCTTAGGCACAAAATATTTTTGCGTTGATTGGTCACTTTTACAGATTCTAATGGATTTTTAGTTCTGATGTGACAGATATTAACAAGTATCTCATTACTATTTTACAATCATTGTTTTGATAAAGGCAGAAGTGTTGACGTTTAATCTATTGGATCTTTTTATATGTATACTTGGTCGTTCTTTGCTTAAACTACAACTTGATCGTTTCTGATATGTACAAATACATTTATTTTTGCTATTCAGGTCTTAATATCATGGTTATTTTACCCTTCAATGATTGTAATTACGGAAAGTTAATGAAAATTTTGTTGTATTCGTTTGCAGGTTTGTTTTCGATACTTGTAGACACTTGAAAGAAAAGAAGTCCTACCTGGTATGCACTGCAGTTGGCTGTCTAGGTGTGCCCTGCTCTAAGTGACCTTGTGAAAGAGGTATTGTTTTTTGTAAATCTTAATGTCATTAAACGTCATTTCAGCAGCATTTAACATAGTAGGGAATGGAATAGCATGAGTTTGTGTTTCTTAATCAGTGACAAGGTTATGTAGTTCTTTCTAGATGAGTCACCCTTATCTGTTTATTAATAGATTCATAGCTAGAAAACCTGGGTTCCCTTGGATTTGTACTACCAGAGGTCAGAGTTCAGTTCCAGCATTGGTGACGTGTCACACTATCACAATATACACCAATACATGAGGTTAGGGTGCAAAGACCATATAAATGATAGTTAAAATAATGGTTAGTCACATCATGCTCATACAGAAGCTATAGTATTTTAAATTATGTTAGTTACTCTTATCTTTTTTCAAGTTTAAGAATTTGGTTATAGATTTTTAGGGACACAACCTTGTCAAGACGATACCTTAATGCACTATCGGTACTAAATTGGCAACCATGACTTCCTGTATGCTTGATAACCATGTAACTTTGTGGCATTCTACATTTTCCAACTTTTGTGTTGCCTGCGAGCGTAATTTTATGTATAATCTACCGATCAGAAAGCAAGAAAAATAATCACTTAACATATGTGAACTGAGCGTTAATAGTAATGTAAAAGACAAACTATTGGGATTAAGGGAAATTAATGCTGCTGATATGAGCTCAACTAAAAGTTAATACTGCTGCTAGTTAATATTGCTGTTGTTATTAGTTAGTACTGTCAAGTTAATATTGCTGATATCATTAGTTAGTACTGCCAGGCTCAATTAGTGCTGCTAAGTATCAGCTGCTAATATATATGTTAATACTGTTCGAGTATATTAGTGTTGTTAAAGAAGTTTGTGCTATTGCAGTACCTTCGATCATTATTTTTAAGGTATGCGTGTTTTTTGTAGTACATTGTGTTGTAGTTGTAGGCATGGTGATGGTGATCGTTGATAGTTGTGTAGGATGACGAGCTCCACTGACAGAAGAGAGAGCTTGGCATCTTTTTAAGGTACTTCGAAGATATATTTAAGGTATGCAGTTTGGGTAGGCACCTTGATGCAAGTGCCAAAATGGGAGTGTAGCTTATATGTAGAGCGCTCGCCATTGCATGCGAGAGGGCACGGGTTTGTTCCCGCATTCTTATTTTTTTGTTGTGTGACTAAATATTACAAAACGCCACACAAACATAAAATTCATGTGACCATTGGATGAACAATAGTCACACAAAATACACATTCACTTGACTTTAAACAACATATGGTCACACTTATTAACACTTTTGGCCACTTTTGGTTAACTTGTATGTGACTAAATTAAAAAAAACATGCTTTGTGTGACTAAATATTACAAACGCACACAAACATTAAAATTCATGTGACAAATTGGTTTACTGACAATAGTCACACAAAATACACATTTCTTCGCTTTTTTTAAACACTAATGTGTCCACTTATTAACACTTTTGGCTACTTTATGCTTAATTATATGTGACTAAATACCCAAAACAAACATGCTTTGTGTAACTAAATATTACAAAAGGCCACACTAACATAAAATTCATGTGACCATTGGATGATCAATAGTCACACAAAATACACATTTCTTTAATTTAAACACCATATGGTCACACTTATTAACACTTTTGGTCACTTTATGCTTAGTTGTATGTGACTAAATACCCAAAAAAACATGCTTTGTGTGGCTAAATATTACAAAAGGTCACACAAACTTTCAAAACTAATTGTGGCCCTTGGATGGATCAATAGTCAACACAATAATACATATTTCTTCAATTTAAAACACCATATGGTCACATCTATTAACACTTTTGGTCACTTTATGCTTAGTTGTATGTGACTAAATACCCAAAAAAAATGCTTTGTGTGGCTAAATATTACAAAAGGTCACTACAAATTATATTTCATGTGCCATGGATGAAACAGATTGTACACAAAACTACTCATTTCTTTCTCTTTAAAACACCATTTGGTCACACATATTAACACCCCCCCCCCCCCCCCCCCCCCCCCCTCTTTTGGCCACTCTATGTTTAATGTATTGACTAAATATATAAAAAAAACAGCTTTGTTGGTTGTGTACATTGTTACGGTACATTAAATTTAACTATTTAGTCACATAAAAAATGTATATACGGACACTAAAGCTTTCTTATGTGTGACTAACTCGAATGCATAATCGTAGGTGACCTACGGCCGCGCAACCTTTTGTCACACACGAAACTTTTTGCGTGTGTGACTATATGTATATAGGCACACATTTTTGGTGTGACCAATACCACTTTTTGTACTAGTGCTTGTAAATCAGTTGTAAAATCTTGTAAAAGTTATGTAGTTGTTAGATCTTGGTGATTGTTTTAAGTATATTAGATTTTTTCTTGGTGATCTTTCCTAGTAGTGTTAGTTAGGTGTGATTATAATAGTGGCTTGGTGAAGTAGTGATGTGAAGAAAACAAAGGTGTGAAGAAGTTGTATAGTCGTGATTAAGTCGTGAAGTCAAGTTGTGTAGTGAAGTTGTGGTAGATTAGTTCTAGCTAAGATTAGAACTCGACATCTAGCTTAGTGTCGGAAATCAAGATAAGCGTAAGTTGTGTAAGGTTTTCTCCCCCATAAGGGAGCTTGTTGACATAGTGAAGAAAACTCTCGAGTTAGGTGCTCGAGGAGTGGAGTAGGGCGAAGAGGTGCTTCGTTGCCGAACCACTAAAAATCCTTGCGTTGTGGTTTGATTGTTCTTACTCTTATCTCCTGTCTTACATTATTTTCTCATACTATCCTATTAATTGTTTAGATAAGTATATTGTTCATATTGTGAAAGTGTTGAATTCACATAAAGTCGAATCTAGAATTTTTACAAACACTTTAAAACTTTAAATTAAAAAGCGGTAAACTATTCAACCCCCCTTCTAGTTTTCCACAACTACGACTCTACACCAAGAACCATGAAGAATTATTCATTCAGAGCCTGGAGACGGCGTCGCAACCATAAAGCGACGGCGTCATGACATTCATGGTGATGGCGTCAGAGATTCAGCGATGGCGTCAAGACGTGGCAGACTTAAAGTGGATCTAGAACCATCTACATGGAGACGACATCAGGAGTACAAAGCGACGCTGTCATAGCGATATCTCTATATATACAAAACTGATTTTAGGGTTTTAAGTGTGTAACTTTGTATAACTTTAGGGAGACAAACCCTAGCCTTTGTAGCAGCTTCATATGTCTTTTTTAGGGCCTCAAAACCCTATTGTACTACCTTAGATCCATGTTTTAATTCAAGTAAGGTTATTTATCATTAATCATTCAATATGTCTATGTGTTGTGTGATTGATTTATCTTCTTGCTTTCATTATAACATGCGAGGCTAAACCCTCCTATGTATTTGCTTATGATTGCATGAAAGTCAGATTGTAGATCCTATTACTGTTGCTTTTCTTGTTGATGAATAATGCACGTGTTAGGCTCTAGAAAACTAGCTATAAAATATTACATTAGCATAGACGTCTAGGGAAATGCGAGTGTGTAGAAAGGATACCATCGATAACAGTCTTTATACTACCTTACCCCTAATATGGTTGATCCCTCTTAAGTGTTTTAATGCATGTAATGTGCTCTAGCGGCCTTGTAATAGTCTTCATACTACCTTACTTGTGCGTTGCCTTACGAAATATTACGTAGACGGCGTTTTCGTGTAATTCGTTCATGACTTAGGAAAACCTTACACAGATCATCACAAGTGTAACAAAGCAATAGAATTAGGAGAAGCAAACTAAGAAGTAGTGCATGATTAAGTAAATACGTTTGTTTATTATATAGTTATCACCAAAGTAGTTTAGATTTATATTTCGTTTAATTAGCTAAAACCAAACCAACCTTTAAAACCTGAATTTTACATGCTTTCATAAAATAAAAAAAATAAAAAAATAATCTTCTCTCACCCCTTAGATCTTTGTTATATTTTGTTTAAGCCTTCCCAACCTATTCACCTAGAGAACGATAACAACCCCTGAGTCTTGCTCCTAAATCATCCATTCAAGTGAACAAAATCACTTCTTCATGCGAGATCTATGGTGGTCTCCACGACACTCAGTATTGCATGGAAAATCCCGAGCAAACTTTTGTTGATTACGCATCCTCGTGTATAGATGAAGCGGAAGGCAAGTGGTACACTTCCAAACCCGAGAAAAATAACCTTAGTGACACCTACAATCCGTCATGGAAAAGTCACCCAAACCTTAGGTGGAGGAAACCTCAAAATTCTCAAAACAAATTTTCAAACCCACCTAATCGTTTTCGGGCCAACGGTTCGATCCCAAACTGCTCCTTCAACAACAATTCTCAAAATTTTAACAATCAATAAAATCTTGAAGGATTGGTGTCTAACTTCATGGAATCTCAAGACACTAAATTGTCCAAGTTTGAAGCCGATTTCAAACAACAAAAAGCGAGATGACCAATAAAATTGACACGTTCTTGAAGGCCATCAATGATCGAATGACGGGAGCACTTCCAAGTGACACTGTTAAGAACCCAAAACTGAGTGATAACTCCACCTCTCTAGTTTTTTTTTCTTGTTCTTACCCAATAAGGGACCCCCAATGCTTATCCTAAAACCACGGTTCGATCAACACTATCACGATG
>BQNB010032325.1:4459-15497 GCA_026074375.1 Tanacetum coccineum | reverse complement strand
TATGTTTCATAATCGATTTGCCATATAACCGGGAAGTTATCTCGTGCCTAAATAATTATTTGTTGAATTTGTTTCAATTTTAGACTGGGTTTGGTCTACATATAATTTTTGTATAATGATTTTTAAAGATATATTTTTAAATATAGTAATTTAACATTTTACGGGTTCCGTTAAACCATACATTATCTATAATTAAGCATGCATGTGCATTTCTTCTAGAAGCCTAACTAAATAATTAACAAAAGGTAAAGTGGTAAATCAAAACTAAGCCTCACTCCCTCCCCTTGGCTTGGCTCGTCCAAACACCCCTTTTGGCTTACCCTTGGCTCCAAGCTACTTGCTTTGGCTTCAAGGGTAGCCTTCTCTATATATACCCCTTCATTTCTCATTCATTCTCCACAAAAATAAAAACACTAGCAAAACTCTTGCTATTTTCTTTCTCTCCTCTTGTATTAGACACCAACAACAACACCACCAAGGGTGTTTGGTTTCTTTGATCTTCATCATTTGGGTTCGGGTTTACATCGGTGGCTAATTGGTTGCTTCATCCGGGTTATTTTTTGATCATTTCGGGTTATATTCATAGATCAATTTTGGTTATTTTTACGTCTTCGGTTTCCTTATTTTTAGGTAACCTCTTTTTCATCATCTTCCTAAATCATAATCATCTATATCATTTCTTTAAGCATCTTTATCTTAAAACTAGTATCAGCTAAATGTTTGTGTAATGTTTTTATAAACTAATCAAATGGTTTTTTTTTCAAAAGATGGAAGTATTTTTCTTATTCTTACACTTAATATAATATTATTTTAGTTTCTATAGTTAAATTAGTGACTAAGTGTGTTGATTAGTGAAGTTGTCACATATTAGTGGATGGGTTAAACTAGGTTTAGTGTTGTTTTGTTGGATTGAAACATTGGTGAAAGGATTTAGGTTGGATTAAGGGTGTTGTTGATATTGTTGGTTAATTTTGGGCATATTTCGATAAAATGTGCAGTCTGTCCGAAAACAGTAGGGTGGTTAAGGGTCGGTTAAAATTGTTTTGAGTAGTTTAAACTTTGAAAATATGTTAGTACATATTATTAGCTTCGCGTGGATATAAAGAACGTAAAAATCCGCCTTATAATGAATGAGATATGTCCGTTTTAAGTTTAACGAAACACTTATGTTTTTTCCGGCTCAAAACTGTTTTGGGTGTAATCTGTCTGAATTTTAAAACTTTTTTTTGACCTATTTTGGGTCCGAGTAGGCTTGAACTTATAAAAGAAAACTTGCAGAGAATGATTTAAAAACCTTTTATTGGTTTTTTTGACCTATTTTTGGGTCCCCGAGAGGGGCTTTTGAACTTTATAAAAAGACAACTTGCCCCAGAGAAAATGGAATTTTTTCCCTTTCCCAAACGTAGGCCCCCCCCCCTTCGAATCGAAGTCGTGAAAATGGTTTTAATTAAGTAAGGGAGTTTATGGCATTTTTATAGTCCCCGGACCCCAAAATCTGGAGAAATATTATTTTAATGATAAAAGGGATGCATGTTTAAATAACATAAATTTGGGGTTTTTTTGAGCGTGTTTTTCGAGTCTTATTTGGAGAATAATAAAAAAACCGTAGCGACTAATATATTTAACTAAACCCTTATATTTAAATTTAGAAACGCGTTGTTAGAAACACTTTATAAAAAAACCGTAAAAGATTTTAGAAAAGGTTAGGGAGTATTTTACGAAAAAGGAAAAGTTAAAATAAGGCCCGAAAGATATTAGTAATTTAGGCGGAAATAAAAGTCGAAATTTAGACCTCTTAAGAGGTCACCTAGCGTTTTTTTATAGCCGAAAACCCACCGTAAAACTTAATGGATAAAAAATTAGAAAACCGTTACCGTACCCCCTGAGATTTTCTAAAACACTTTCTAAAAAAATTAGTAACAACTTTCCCGGTTTTAAGTGGTCCGAAACCTTTAAATTAAAAAACTCGTTATAATTTTTACGAAATCCCCACCGTTTTTGACAAATTACAACTAAGTTCAAAACATAATTACGGGTAATAAATTGGACTTTCTTCCTAAAAAAAATAGCAATAATGCATCCGTTTTATTTTTACCTGTATTTTTTTGCAATTTATGACGCGCTATTTTTTTTTTTATATTAGGTACGCTATTAGGTATTTTTTCGTGCTCGTGTTTTCATTCATCACCGAATTAATTAATTCTGCCCATTCCGGTGATTTTACCTTCTCCTACTTAAATGATTAGCTTAAATAGGTGAGGTATTCATAAGCCCCCCCCATATTTTACCTTTTTTATTAACAATAACTTTTAATTAACCCTTTGGGGGTGGAGAAAGACGGCCACTGATTAATTTTTTAATAACAAATGCCGAAAATTTACTATCTAGACTTTTGGGGATGAGTTTCTCATATCCCCAAAGAACATTTTACTTGCTATTTCACGTATACTTTTTAAACCTTTTTGGGGAATGCGAAAAACATGCTTCCCGTGATAAATTTTTTAAAATAACCACTGTGGTTTTAGGGAAAACAATTAAAAGCTCCTTTCCTTAAATGCTGACGTAGTTAATAAAAACTGCTTGCTCATATCAAGAAGTTTTTTTAATGCTCACTCAGTTGATGGGGTTTTAGTGAAAAATCTTCCAAGAACCTTACAAGAGAAAAAATGCCTAAGTTGTAAATTACTACTGAGCTAGTACAACAGTTTAGTACTGACTCTGCTAGTGTTAAAGTTAACTAACTGCAAAGTGCCAAAAATAATAAGTGGCCTTTGCTCAGAAGAACTTTTAAGAAAGAACAAATATCTAAGTTGTTTAAACTACTGGCAGTACACAATAATGCCTGCTTGCTTAGTGGGAAAAGAAAAGTCGTAACAGCTGAGTAGGTTAGTATTAGTACTGCTATTTAAAAGTGGGGGGGACATTTTAAATGAGTTATTTTGGTGTTAAAAAAATCTTTAAACAAACCTTTTAAATTTGTTTTTAAAAGATTTTTGCTATTTCTTTAGGAAAGTTGTATCAGGCCGTTTTAGGCCTCCCTTTGTTGTATAAAAGGGAGGCCCCTAAGGGGGCCCATAGAGTTTTACAAAATAACATATTCCAAAACCACAGTAAATTACGAAAGTCCCATATCAACGACATTTTTGTCCCCATAGCCTTCCAAGTGTTTGTAAAACTCCTAATACTTGTGGAGAGTAAAAAATCGTAAATTCCCTAAATAAGTATTGGAGCTTCTTATGTGTATTTGTTGGAATTAATATGTTTAATAGTAATTTTACTAAATTGTTCAATTGGAAAAATTCTTTCTTCTTATAAATTAAAAGGAATAGATTTCAGCATAATCCTATTAAATTACATTCCCCAACAAAGTTTCTACTATAGTTGTGGTTAGAATTATCTAATTATAACTAAATTTCTTTATACAAGCATTAAGGAATTTTTCCGATCTATTGAAGGTGGGGAGACAACCAAGTGGTACATCCAGAGGCTTTGTTAGCTTTAAGAAAAACCTTGGGCCTCAGAAGATTATGGACATCAAGATTCTGCCACACATGGGTGGTTGCATCCCAAGTTCCCATAGGCTCAAATCAGGTGGGGCGTTTTTGCGGTTTTCAAGAGAGGATGATGGGGCATTGAACAGTTACATCCCGATGAAATCGACCTACAACCCAGCCATATATGGGAAGTCCCTAGAAGGTCAAGGGGTGGCCCAACCGTGCCAAAAAAACCAACCAAATGGTAGCCCGGTGGTCCACTGACAAGAGGGATTCCACTTACCCAACTGCTTAAGATAAGGCACTCCCGAGAAAAAGATTAGAATTGAAGGCTAAAAGTTACCCTTAAATGAATAGAGAAACCCCATCCCAATGAACAACACTTCAATTAAAGGTTTACCTCCTATTAAAGAGGCAATGTATAAGCCAGATGTTTGCCTATGAAGGGTGGGGTGGGAACAGCCCCTCGGTAAAAACGTGCATTGTGGAATGCAGCCTCCCATTCCCGTCCGCCACTCAAAGAAATTCTCCCCTAAAGCAAATCCAATAAAAAACCATATCAACTACTCCCCAAGCTCCAAGAAGAAAGGCTTGAATCAATACCTTTGAATAGGCTTCCAAAATATCTTGTGGAGTCCCACGTTTTGGAGCATTTTGGATAAAAAGCTTGACCAAGAAAGATGTTAATCAAAAGTTAAATTAAGGAACGCTTTTTGGACACCTTTGAGTGGAATACACAAACATATGCTTGTGGTGTGTTTGGGAGGAAATTAAAGGCCCCTGAAGTATTAGAGAAACAAAGAGCCAAGGAAGATGAAATCCCTACTATAAACAAAAGACAAGTACTATTACTCAAGGTTGTATGAAAAACCAAAGTCCAAAAGGGAATTGTCCTAGTTTCAAGGTTTTTCAAAAGGTACACAGAAACATGGCCTTTTTTTTAGGGTCCCCTCTTCAAATAACCACACCAAGCATGCTCCTACTTGAAAGCAGTTGAATGTTTTGCTCAATGGAGTATTTACTTAACTACCTAAGCATTCAAGTTAATACTGCTTTTACTCCCCCTTAACAAAAATTATTGATAATCTTTTTGAGTGAATGGCCTTGTTTATTTTTTGTTCCATTGTCTTTTCCTAGGTCAACCATAAACGTATTCCCCCCTTAAACTTGCACATAGGAACTGCTAAACAAAAAATCAAGTCCTGAAATGACATAGAAAGAAAATTGGCGATTTTGAGAATGGTAAAATGGCCCCCCATGTTATAAACCATATAAAAAGGCTAAGAAGGTTTTTAAAAGAAGTAACCAGCAGGAGAAAAAAGCCCTTACCTGTTTAATGGGCAAGAACTATTGTGTTTTTTTATTTAGAAAGTCCAAAAGTGGAGGTAGCTACAACTGCCCACAGAAGGGACCGAATTTTTTTGCTAGGGAGTGGCAAAAGCTCCCAAGAAAATCAAGACAAACAAGAAACCTGGAAAGCTCAAAGAAAGGAGTAAATGCCCCTTGAGAACAAATAAATCCTACTTTTAACAGGCTATGGTGGTCAGGGTTGACTTTGGATCTTAAGGGAATTATTGACCCCCCTGGAAGTGAATTTAGGGCCCCAAGAGGAAGGGCCCTAATTTAATGCCCACTCAATGGCCCTTAACTCATCTTCAAACCCTATCCCTGACTCAGGGAGATCTAAGTCAGTGATGGCTTGGGTCCCCAAAAGAAACTGATTTTCTTATCTAATGTGCAGGGCAATCCACAAATGGATTTACAGGATCAAGGAGTGATTGATAATGAATGCTCAAGGCACACGACAGGGAACATGTCCTATCTTACACATTATGAAGAGATAGATGGAGGATATGTTGCTTTTGGAGGGAACCCTAAAGAAGAGATAATCACAGTAAAATGTACCATTAAAACTGGTAATCTAGATTTTGAAAATGTGTGTTTTGTGAGAGAGTTAAAGTTTAATCTCTTTAGTATCTCACAAATGTGTGATAAAAACAATAGTGTTCTTTTTAATGACACTAAATGTATTGTTTTATCTCCAAAATTTAAGTTAATTGATGAAAGTTAAATTTTACTTAGAGTTCCTAGAAAGAACAATATGTATAGTGTTGATTTAAAGAACTTGGTCCCTAAATGAGGTTTAACTTGCCTTTTTGCAAAAGCCACATCTAATGAATCTAAACTTTGGCATACAAGGCTAGGTCACTTAAATTTTAAAACCATGAATAAATTGGTTTATGGAAATCTTTTAAGAGGTTTACCTTCCAAACTATTTGAAAATGATCAAACCTGTGTTGCTTGTCAAAAGGGAAAGCAGCACAGAGCCTCTTGTAAGTCCAAAACAGAGTACTCAATCAGTCTTCCTTTATATTTGTTGCATATGGACTTGTTTGGTCCAACATTTTTAAAAAGCCTTATGAAGAAAATGTATTGCGTAGTTGTCACAGATGATTATAGTAGGTTTACATGGGTTTTCTTTCTAGCTACTAAGGATGAGACTAGTGGCATTCTTAAGGTCCCATTATAACTGGTATAGAAAATCTTGTAGATCACAAGGTTAAGGTGGGATTAGATGTGATAATGGAACTGAAATTCAAAAACAGAGAAAAGCATTAGTTTTTTTGTAAGGATGGAAGGGTAATTTTAAGACAATTTAGTATACGCTAGAACTCCTAAACAAATAGATATGCAGAGAATGAAAGGAATAGGACACTAATTGAGGCTGGCTAAGATCTATGCAAGCTGATTCTAGTTGCCAACTAATTTTTGGCAGAAGCAGGTTAATACTGTCAATGCTATGTGCAAAATAGATTGTTTAGTAGTTAAGCCTCATAACCAAGACCCCATATAATTTTTTCATGGTAGAACACCAACTTAAGTTTTATGAACATGGGTGGGTGCCGCTTTACATTCTCAATACCATAGATCAACTTAGGCAAATTGAGTCCTAAGGCTATGAAGGTTCATTGTTGGATACACTCTTGAATAGTAAAGCCTTTAGAGTATTCAAAATAGTAGAACAATGATATGGAATATAAGAAAAACTTGCATATTAAAGGTTTATGATGAATATACACCTAATGTATGTAGGATAGTGGACCAGATTGGCTATTGATAATTGATGCACAAACAAGAATAATGAATAATGAGCCAATTATTGCAAGTATACAGTCTAATGGTTTTGCAGATACAAAAGCAAGTGATAATACATGTCAAGCTAAAAAGAAAGATTACATTTTGCTACCATTATGGACTGTTGATCCACCATTTTCCTAAGATCCAAAGAGTTCTCATGATGATGGATCTAAACCTTCAAGTGATGATGGAAAGAAGGTTGATGAAGATCCAAGAAAAGATAGTGAATGTAATGATCAAGAGAAGGAAGATAATGTTAACAGCACTAACAATGTTAATGCTGCTAGCACAAATGAAATTAATGCTATTGGTGGAAAAACAAGCATTGAACTTCTATTTGATCCAACTATGCCTGCTTTGGAAGATTAGAGCATATTTGACTCCTCAAGAGATGATAAAGATGATGGTGCAAAGGATGACATGAAAAATTTAGATACAACAATCCAAGTCAGTCCTATTCCAACTACAAGAATTCATAAAGATCATCCTCTTGATCAAGTGATTAGAGATTTGCAATCAGCTACACAAACAAGAAGGATGTCAAAGAATTTGGAGGAACATGGGTTTGTTAGTACTATTCAATAAAGAACAAACCATAAAGACCTTCAAAACTGCTTGTTTGCTTGCTTTTTATCACAGGAAGAACCCAAAAAGGTAATTCATGCATTGAAGGATCCAAGCTAGATAGAGGCTATGCAGGAAGAGCTTCTATAATTCAAGTTACAAGAAGTTTAGACTTTAGTGGATTTACCAAATAGAAAAAGGGCTATAGGCTCTAAATGGGTTTTCAGGAATAAAAAGGATGAAAGGGGAATTGTGATAAGAAATAAAGCATTGCTCAATGGTACACACAAGAAGAAGGGATTGACTATGATAAAGTCTTTGCCCCTGTTGCAAGAATTGAGGCAATTAGGCTATTTTTAGCTTATGCTTCATTTAAAGATTTTGTGGTGTATCAAATGGATGTAAAAAGTGCTTTTCTCTATGGGAAGATTGAATAAGAGGTGTATGTATGTCAACCACTAGGATTTGAAGATCTAGACTTTCCTGATAGAGTATACAAGGTTGAAAAAGCACTGTATGGACTACATCAAGCTCCTAGAGCTTGGTATGAAACCTTATCAACATATCTGTTAGACAATAAGTTTCAAAGAGGGACAATAGATAAGACCTTATTCATAAAAAGGTACAAAGGTGATATTCTACTGGTCCAAGTTTATGTGGATGATATCATCTTTGGTTCAACAAAGAAGGAGCTATGCTTTGCATTTGAGAAGTTGATGCATGAGAAAATCCAGATGAGTTCTATGGGAGAACTTACATTCTTCTTAGGATTACAAGTGAAACAGAAGAAGGATGGCATATTTATTAGTCAAGATAAATATGTTGATGAAATTTTAAAGAAATTTAGGTTTACAGAAGTCAAGACTGCAAGCACACCAATGGAAACTCAAAAGCCTCTGCTCAAGGATGAAGATGTTGAAGAAGTGGATGTTCATATGTATAGTTCAATGATTGGTTCATTGATGTGTCTTACATCTTCAAGACCTGACATCATGTTTGCAGTGTGTGCCTGTGCTAGATACCAAGTCAATCCAAAGGTTTCACATCTTCATGTTGTGAAAAGGATTTTTAGGTACTTAAAAGGTCAACCAAAATTGGGCCTTTGGTATCCAAAAGATTCTCCTTTTGATTTGGTAGCATACACTGATAGTGATTATGCTGGAGCAAGCTTGGATAGGAAGTCTACAACAGGAGGGTGTCAATTTCTTGGATGTAGATTAATATCATGGCAGTGCAAGAAACAAACAGTGGTTGCAAATTCCACAACAGAAGCTGAATATGTGGCTGCTTCAAGTTGTTGTAGACAAGTGCTTTGGATTTAGAATCAACTACTTGATTATGGGTACAATTTTATGCATACCAAGATCTTTATTGACAATAACAGTACTATTTGCATAATTAAAAATCCTGTTTTTCATTCAAAAACAAAACATATAGAGATCAGACATCATTTTATTAGAGATTGCAATGAAAAGAAATTTATTCAAATTGTCAAAATTCATACTGACAAGAATGTTGCAGATTTGCTTACAAAAGCTTTTGATGTAAGTAGATTTCAATATTTGATTGCTAGTATTGGAATGCTAAATCTTTAAAGTCTTTAATCTCTTTATGTTTTTGTAGAGTTTTGTATGAATTAGTACTGTTATCTATGTCATTAAAAGTTTCTGCTATTAAGTATAATTAGTATTGCTGGTTATACTTAATACTGCTGAGTTTCTACTCTTTGTTATACTTAATACTGTTAGGTATAATTAATATTGTGATAATTGTGAAAATTGCTATGGCTTGTGTTGTCTTGGTTTTTGGACTAACATTTTGCAGGAAAAGCAAAGAAAAGTGTTAAATTGATGATGGAAAAGCTTTTTGGAATGGAATTAGAGTTAATACTGGTGACTCAAAGTTAATGCTGCTAGGCATAACTTACTACTGCTGGTTCTAAGTTAATGCTGCTAGGCATAAACTTACTACTGCTGAGTTACTACTGATGGGTTAAAGTTAATGCTGTTGAGGGTATTTTCATAAATACTTCGATTAAGGGTTTCAAACAATCATTTAATCGATTTCATTCTCTCATATACTCTCTAATCACAAACTCTAACTCAATTTCATCATCCATTATCAAAACCCAACACAAATGGCGAATCTAAAGTTTGCAAATACTCATAATATGGCCGCGTTTTTGGATAAACCCATAAAGAGTGAAGGGTTTGAACAAATTGTGGATTTTCTGAATGCAAACCCTATAAAGTACACACTAACCGTTAATCCTACCATATATATTTCGTGCATTGAACAATTTTGGTCTACTGTCAAGGCCAAAACTATTAATGGGGAAGTTTAGTTACATGCCCTAGTTGATGGTAAGAAGATAGTTGTCACTGAATCTTCTGTTAGAAGAGATCATCAACTAGAAGATGATGAAGGTATTAATTGTTTACCAAACTATACCATTTTTGAAGAACTTACAAGGATGGGATATGAGAAAGTTTCTCAAAAACTCACATTTTATAAGCCATTTTTTACCCACAATGGAAATTTCTGATTCATACTATTCTACAATTTCTAAGTGCAAAGACTACTGCATGGAATGAGTTTAGTAGCACTATGGCATCTGCAATTATCTGTTTAGCTACAAACCAAAAGTTTAACTTTTCAAAATACATTTTTGAAAGTATGGGTAGAAACTTAGATAATGTGTCTAGGAAAATTTTGATGTATCCAAGGTTTGTATAAGTATTTTTGGAGCAACAAGTTGATGGGATGTCAAGTCATAAGAGAATTTACATTGCAACCTCTCACACTAAGAAGATATTTAGAAATATGAAAAGGGTAGGCAAAGGTTTTTCTGGTAGAGTAACATAATTATTTCAAACAATGGTGGTACAAAACCAATCTAAAATAGATGAAGGTTCAGCAATGCCCACTGATCCCCATCATACACCCACTTTTATTCAATCATCTCCTCTACCTCAAAAGACTCAAAAACCTAGGAAGCCTAAAAGAAAGGACACTCAGGTACCTCAGCCTAGTGGTCCTACATGTAACACCCCCAAAATCATAACAACGCAGCGGAATACCACTTGGGGTGCTACTTCATAATACACAGCGCTAGATACAAGAGAACGACCTCTAAATGTGTCGTTTGTAAAACAATCTCGTTGATTTTCTGAAATCAAAATAATAGTTGTCCCATAATTGCATCACCATGAAAAACTTGAATGTAAATACTCCAATGCACATCAAATAATCCAAGCATCTAATTCACCTGAGAAAAACATGCTTAAAAGTGTCAACATTAAAGTTGGTGAGTTCATAGATTAGTTTAAATATGAATGTAATCCACTGTATCATCACAGTACCATGTAAAAATCCCAAAGATTTATAAAGAATGCACAACACATTTTATGTCACCAAAAGTACCAATCTTATCCCAAAGATTTATAAAGAATGCATGACCAATTTAATGTCACCAAAATGTTTCAAGTATGTATTTGTTGGGGGCCATGTAGTCCCAACGTGATCCGACAAGTTATAACATTCATTCCCAGTGATAGCTAGTCATCCGAACGGGGGTTGTCAATCCCGAAAGATCTATTTTATATCATTCGCGTGGACACCACGCTATAACGTTCGTTACCGGCGATAGCTAATCACCCGAACAGGGATCCGCACCCGAATAGATCTATTTCATAATGTTATCCCATGTATTTAATCCATTACACAACACTAATCTTTACCAAATTGCTAGAAATAAGAAGAATCTTAGAGAGAGAAAGTAGAGAGAGAAACAAGAAGATTAGATAGAAAATGGTGAGTTACAAAATGATAGAAAAGTAACC
>BQNB010032324.1:0-53263 GCA_026074375.1 Tanacetum coccineum | reverse complement strand
AGTATAAACCATCAAACAGAGGCATCAACATTTCACAGAATCATTATACAATCAACCATTACACGCAACCCGTGCAAAAAAATTGACACAACCCGTGTGCCAAAGATCAATTTATCATAAAGACAGCTTTATACAGGGATCAAACGTTCACGTCAAACTCAAATACCCCACTACAATTGTATGGGTAATAACCCATCCAACAAAGGAATCAACATTCGACAAAATTACGATACAAGCGACCATTATACGCACACCATGCAAAAAAAAATGACACAAGCCGTGTGCAACGCACGGGTCTGCATGACTCGTTACTTATAAAAAGTATATCTAATTTATCCCTATTTATATTTATATCTATATTATATATAAATAGTGTATTTTTAATCTTGAAATCTAAGAAAAATTAAATATGGTAAGAAGATTTAAATAGTGTTTAATCCTCAAACTTTTTTCGTTCATAACTCATAAACTTTTTTTTCTCGCAATAACTTTAAATTGAACCCGTAAGTTTTGTATTAAGAGTCACACCAAAACTACAAGTTCGCATGTATAATTATTTACCGCTATACACTGTCACTTTGCGCGAGTATTCGTCTATTTACTTATAAAAAGTAGAAATCTTAAATCTTGAAACTTAAATTAATGTAATTTGTCAAATTTACTCTTAAGTACTTTTTAAAGCACCTTAAACTTTAAACTTGACAACTTTTCAAAAACACACAGTATATTAGTTTTAAAAAACGCATGCTTTGTATTTCAAGAAATACACTCTCTGCATCAAAGGTCGAACCAAAATTACGATTACGCAAGTATAATTATTTGTCATTATACATCATCGATTTGCACGGGTAATCGTCTAGTTTGAAAAAAGTGTTAAAACATTCCAAAATATATATGCATGTAATGCTAAGAGCATAGGAGATATAAAGAAAACGATGTTTTAAAATTGTATGATGGTTCAAAGATTGTGACCGAAATTAATTTCGCCGACTAGTCTTATAATCAAAGAGAGTGTAAAAGTTACCAATCCTCAATGCTATAACATAAATTCTGAAAGGATGGAAGTCAATGTTGCCCCGAAAAACAATGGGGACAAGGAAAACATCGATTATAGTGATGTTGATAGGGTGTCTGAGTCTAGCTTCTCTCATGTTAATGACTTGGTTTTTGAGGACCCTTCTAACATTAATGCTGGTGATAACGCCTCCAAGTCTGCTGACCCGTTCAACATTTACCCTCTTCTAAATGAGCTCAATTTTAAAGCAAACACCACTGCCCCTAACTCAAGATCATGTGTAGTATAGTTCTTCTCGTGAATCTTTAACTGTCTTGACGCATAAGCAATCACCTTATTTCTCTGCATGAGCACACAACCCAACCCCTGATTCGAAGCATCACAATAAACTACAAAATCTTCAACTCCATCGGGAAGTGACAATATCGGTGCTTCACATAAATTATTTTTCAAAGTCTGGAAAGCCTCTTCTTGTTCTACACCCCACACATACTTTTGGTTCTTCTGAGTCAACGAAGTAAGAGGTTTAGCAATCTTAGAGAAGTTTGCGATAAAACGCCGGTAGTAACCCGCTAGACCCAAAAATGATCGGATTTCAGACGGTGTTGTAGGAGCTTTCCAATTCTTTACTGCCTCAATCTTACTTGGATCCACGTGGATACCATTCTGGTTGACCACGTGACCAAGGAAATGCACCTCTTGCAGCCAGAACTCACACTTGGAGAATTTAGCATACAACTTCTCCTTCCTCAATAATTCTAAAACTAACCTCAAATGCACCTCATGCTCCTCCTTTGATTTCGAGTAAATCAAAATGTCATCTATGAAAACAATGACAAACTTATCTAGATATGGTTTGCAAACTCGATTCATCAGATCCATAAAGACTGCTGGGGCATTGGTTAGTCCGAAAGGCATAACGGTAAACTCAAAATGTCCATACCTTGTTCTAAATGCCGTTTAAGAATATCATCCTCATGTACTCGGAGCTGATGATAACCTAATCGAAGATCTATCTTGGAAAAGAAACGCAAACCTTGTAGTTGGTCAAATAAGTCGTCAATTCAAGGGAGAGGCTATCGATTCTTAACAGTCAACTTGTTTACTTCCCGATAATCAATACACATACGAAAAGAGCCATCCTTCTTCTTAACAAACAACACAGGTGCTCCCTACGGAGAATGACTAGGTCGAATAAAACCCTTGTCTTGCAACTCTTGAAGTTATTTTTAAAGGTGCTAAACGGTAAGGGGACTTTGCAACAGGCGTTGCTCCAGGATTTAAGTCTATACGAAACTCAACTTGTCTTTGCGGCGGCAATCCTGACAAATCCTCCAGAAACACATCAACAAAATCTCGCACCACAGAAATATCACCCACCTTTGGTTCATCTACTTTCACGTTCATTAAAGTTTTGGTGGCTCCCAAGGTACGTTCCCCATGAACTTGAAGTATCTCATCACCTTCCAACGGTATTCTAACCACCTTCTCATAACATACTATCACAAACTTTCTCTTAGACAACCAGTCCATTCCCATAATCACATTAAAGCTTCCACAACTCAACGGTATTAACGAACTCCAAGGGTTACGAACAATCGAATAGGATAACAAACGATTATCGAGTCAAAGGCTAGAGTACATATAGGAGGTTCCACATATGCAATTAGATGTGGATCAAATGACATAAGAATCCTTTGAAAGAAAGGATACGTATATGCACCGAGTGAAAGCGTAAACAAAAGAAAACCAACAGGCGTACCACGACAAATGAACATATAAAAAAATATCAATACGAAAGACGGAAATTCTTATACCAATTATCGACTTTACTCTAAAGACCAAATTAAATATTGTTTTTATAAAAATCAATTTAAATTAAGAAAGTCACTAAGTATAAAATCATTTTAAATAATAATGAAATTGTCTTAAATGTAATCTTTGAAAAATTCCTTCTGGTTGTCATAAAAAAAATCTAGAGACTGTTAATTAATGTGTATTCGTACCTTACTTTGTTTTTAACCAAAAAAGACATTTTTATTAAACAACTTTTTTAACCAAAAACAAAAAATACCTCATACCACTATGAATCACTTTAAACCTGCTTTTTATAATAAAATAAAAATCTATTTACAAAGATCATTTTATACACAATTTTCTATAAACACCAACACAATACTTCCAAAGGGTTTTTTTATAATTAGACATCAATTATAGAATATGTTACTCAAACAAAAGACACCATAATACCAAAAGGGATCGTAAAACACCGTACAGACTCTAACACAATTCTATTGTTTGAAAACGAAAGAAAATACCAGGAACCATATACTCAAAATAGAATCAAACGAACTCGTACAAGAAAACTCATGCAAGACGTTACGTACCCAAAAGAAAACGTAAGGTCTTATCCAAAATAACGATCAACAGAGCAAACCTAAAAGCATCGATACTAACACGTCGCCAACGGGTTACGAAAACCAAGGGATATACAATCAAGGGAGTAATGATACACACTAATATGTTAGGAACAATTAGTGCTTAAAAGAAACGTTTGATACTCATACGAGAAATCAATGCAACGAAAGAACTAACGAAACGCGCCTATATCCGAAAGAGCAGATCCGAACAACCAATATACATCAAGACGTAGAATGGAAAAAATCAGGTATCCTTACTAACAAAGTACGATGAAGGGATGCTAAGCTTAGACTTAGGAAATCCGAACAAACAACCGAGCAAACGAGCAACCTCTATAATAGCAATACTAGGTATCCGCAAATACTAGATAGAAGGGCAAACTTACTATCTATACAACTCAACTCAACATATCCTCCAATTAGGGTAAGAGAAAAATTCTCTACCCATACCACCATCTTTATCATGAATACACATATCAAAAAGGAAAACATATTACACTACCACCTTACAACCAAACACAAATAAATGCAATCATGGTCACAAGTCTACGTGTGTGATGCCTTTATAATTATGTTGGCCACCATAATTATAAGTGCCTCCTTTCACACGTGTACTTACTTACAAGATTACCTATTTCAATCATAATTTACATATGAGCACATATACCACATTGCACATCTTAAACCACTCCAACTTAACATATAAAGGATTCTCCATCAATTAACTACTTACTTATATCAAAATAAAATCAAAACGACATAAAGGAACAAAAATCTCGCAACAACTCCCAAAATACGAAATATCCGAAAGAAATAATCAATAACAACATGACGAGGTAAATAACGAGATAAACTTTTGCTAGGCCTCGCTTGGGTTTGACTTTGCCTCTGCAAGAATCACCCGACTCCGCGGGTCCAGCACTACTACGCGCATCTGACAAACGATCAACTATCCTATCTCCTTTGGTTCCACAAAAGGCTCCTCTTATGGATCCTTATAACGCTTAAGTTCAGTTGAGAAAATGGTTCCCTAACGAGACTTCTTACGGGTGGGGGAAAACATAGCTAAAATACTAAGAAAGTAATACATATCATACCAGATAAGGGTAGGCAAAATAACTCAATGACAACTTAGCAAAATACGAGATATATAAACTATGAAAAAATAGAGGGGAAGCATAGCAGTTATAGCATCAAACACTTAAGCCCTAAATGCATCTACATAAAGGACCCCTAGGTTATAGTCTAGGCTCAACCACCTACTTCTCTATAACCTGGCTCTGATACCAATCTGTCACACCCCGCCTAGGCGGAAACACGAGGCGTAACATCATGGATATCATCACAACACAATGGTGTCGAAAATAGAGAGAACTAAATGAAAGAGATAAACTAATAAGACATAATGTGTCATGACAATATCTAACACAAGATAAAGGAGTCTTGCATTACGATAACAAAGTCATACCACAAGGAACGCATAATCCAAAAGTCTAAACAAAATTAACCAACATCCAGGTATCAAACAATTCAAATGACATAAATAAAATCTCTAAGAGAATGACTCCGCATGCAAGCCTACGGTCTCACTAGCCACTCTTCCTAACCTCATCATCCTTAAAATGATTACCTAAAAATGATGCTTAAAAAAGTAAACATAAAATTGGTGAGAGTCATAGGTTTAAGACATGATAATCAAATCCAATTGTAAATTTTTGTGATAATAAAGAAACAATTGCAGGACAATAAACGAACTATCATACCGGCTAACATGCAAATCCAATCAATCACACACATAACCGGCAAACGACTACAAGACGTCTCATATCGCACCAAGGTCCCTATGGTTACCCCCTTAGCCCAGGCCATGGATACTCTCAAAGTAACCTTCCTGCCCGCTAAGCCACAGTATCATCCACTAAACAGGCCATGGATACCCGCAGGTGATCCCCCTGACTTAGTTCACAATTCTCAACATCACATAACAAAACATGTGGCATACAACATACAATAGTCACGTATAGTCCATGCATCTTTGACAACACATTATTTACAGTAATCAAAACATTTCCAAACACTTTGCATTATTTCCACCCTGATAAATCATAAGAAAAGAGGGGCTATGAAACTCACATGATTGCTTTGCAGCTTCCACAAACACTAGCACAAATCTAAACAACAAAACAACACGTGTTACACGCTACTAAGCCAAAAGCTTAAGCACATGTAACAATCATATGATGGATGTCTAAGGGTTTAAATTAACCATCATGGGTCACCCCGACACCATGCCCAAACTTAACCACTTCATTAACTCCTTCCACTAGTTACTTATAATTAACTCTAAATTGCAGAATTTTATCATGACTTTACGTACTCCAAACCCTTACTTAATGACCCTCATAATTCATACCAAAAATCAACCATGCTTATTTATGAGTATATTAACTTCCTTTGGATTTCCAAAAGCCATTTACATGCACAAGTACTCCTAAGAAAATCAAACCTCAAAACAGTTCCAATTCGGATCTGATTGCACACTAAAAAGTTTGGACTTATTAACCATACTTAGACATAAAATCAGAAGGTATCCTTCTGGGGTTTCTCTATATACATATGGAACTTAACTAATGTAGAAGGTCTAAGCTCAATTCGAATTTTAAGTTAGGGTTTTACCCTCACAAACATGACCTAAATCTGACCCGTATTTACTGTTTTGACAACTTTTAGTATAACCAATATTTGAATGACTTCCCGACCTTAAAAACTTTCGAGGCCAGATTTTCTTGAAATTACATTCAATGAGCTACTGTTTAGAGTCAAGAAACATAAATAAACCTATTACCATCATGGAGATAATCACTCGTAAACACAACCCTAAATTCTGCTTATCCTAAATCAAGTTTTTATCGCAAATCTAACCTAACCAATTGCATGATCATGACCCAAATCAAGCCCTAATCATTCTAACATCATTAAATATCATTAATATTCTATATTTTATGTAAACCCTAGATCCATCATAAATGATGTTACATGAATTAAAAGAATAAACAAAGAAGAAAACATACCTAACGATCTTACTTGAATTAACACGATTCAACACCTAGATTTCTTGATCAAATTTTTGTCTTTCTTAGGGTTTTGAGAGCACAATCATACGGCATCAATAAGAGAGGAAAAGGGATGGGCCAAGTTGATTTTATATCTATATCTTTCTAGTCTTAGCCCAACTCAAATAAGCCTAAAAAAATATTTTTTTTTCTTTTTTTTCTCTTAAACCCTAAATCGGACGCCCCCTATATATGTATACATTTTTTTATATTATTAATTAACTACTTTACTTTATTTCCTTAAATTTTTATAAAAACTTAAGCTAATTTGATTAAACCTTTTTACTTAAACGCTACTTACTAAACTTTCTAAATATAACTTTCATTTCACCAAACCACTTTCTATTTTTAGAAAGTTTGCTTCAAACTTCTATATTTCACTCAGCTATTTCATTTCTAAAATGCCACATTTCTTATAAATGCTTAACACTTAATCATCCAACTATTGACGTAGCATTACATGCAATGCGCCAATCCTTTCCATTATCACTAAACGTGAACAAATGAAATACTAATAATCCAACACAAACATACTCAAAATGAGATGTCCATACACCTCAAAATGATATCGTGCACATACTTAACTCACTTAGCACACATAAAATCATATAGCACACACTTAAACACATAAAATGAACTCTTAGCCATATCTAATGGTATAAGCTAACCTGCTCAAATCTCGGTTGTCACATTAAATCTCTTTCCAAAGTCTCCAACTTCATATTGATCAAAAAAGAAACTATGGTACAAGTTTGTTCAATCCATGGTAGTTTTTTAAGTAAGAACTTACTATGAATGTTCTAGGATTATTAATGCGCTTTTGTGACGCTTGCATACTTTAACTCTAAATCACTCTATGCTATTTTATGATTTTTAGGAACAATTATCATTGTTATTCATGTTCTAGCTGTTTGCATGCTATGTGGTTGAAAAATTGATAACCAATAAGAGTTTTGGTCATTTTTGACCTACCCACAGGTTGACGTATCCATCATACCCTGGATCCTCTTTTCGGTTTAGGTAGATCCGTGGGTACCCAGGCGCCAAAAGTTTAACTTTTAGCACTTTATCTTATAATTATGCTAGTTGATCCTAAACATGATTTTAAAACTTTGGATAAAACAAACCTCCATATAATCCAAGAATCATTATACAAAACACTACACCAATTTCACTTAAAATCAACACCCTCAACCTTATTTAATCTCATTTTTCATTCAAATATCACATACACACACCACTAGTTCATCACTATGACTAGCTCATCAAACACCTCTTCAAGTCACTTCAAAAGAAAAATCTCTAGATTGCGCTTCAAATCTCCAATTCACATTGACCTTGAAACATCAAGTGAGGAAAACTAAAACAAAAGAACTCCATTGCCATTCCACAAAGATAAGTATCTTTTGACTCTAAAATCACCCTCAAAATCAACTACCAACAAAAACAAATCACCCATTCTATCACCATCATCAACAAACATTTGTCATATAAGTAGGACACCTATCCACATAAAACTTGAATCAAAAGAGCTTCCGCCATCTAACTTAATATCTCAAAATCCTATAACCCCGTTGTTTGTTTATGATAAAAACAAGGTACAATCTCAAGAAAACCTTCATCACTATTCACTACAAAACCTAAGAAATCAAACCAACATTCCTCTTGAAGTCTTAGAATCAAGACAAACACTCATTCACCATCTAACATGTCAATGTTGTAGTAACAACCGATATGACATCAGATCACTACGATGACAAATGCATCTCATGTTTGAAGACATAAGAGAGCATATTCCTCAAAACTATCAAGACATACACCATAATCTTTCTCATGACAACTTAGATCATCTAATCCCAAACACCATATCAATCCCTGATTTCATCTTATGTAGATGTTGTAAAAACAAAAAGGAACAACTCCGGAGCCTACAAGAAGGGGTTCATTGTATATGCTCTTACATTCGACATCACCTTGGATCTTCATTCAACCCACCATACTTCCCACACTATGTTGGATTTCATGATCTAATTAACCTTTAACAACACGAGTACGCAGCGAAAATAATAAATCATGTATAGAATAAGTAATCAACAAAGGCCTCAAGAAACGTGTACCATTTAGTAATGAAGGAACACCGTTCTTAAAAATACGCGTATGTATAAATCTAATACGCGAAAACTACAAGGATCAAAATATAATCTCTCTATGTCAACACACACACAATACGTTCGTAGCAAACAATTAAGTATGCTAGTACTAGTAGTGATAAAGCAAACCAAACCACCACGTTCTCTAAGAAATCAACTTTTGAAACCATTTATGGTTTCTTCAGGTCGAACACACAACAAAGGGAGAGGGAAAGGATTTTTATAGATCTCTTAATTTTTCTCTCTTATCCAATATTGATCCCTAAGCCCTCCTTATATAGGCAAACAACTTGGCTTGCAACTTAGGAACTTGAATAGGTCAAAGTGGTTACAAACATTTAATGTTGAAAATATCCATTTAATAGGTTAAATTGGTTACAAATACTTAATGTTAAAACCGCCCATTTAATAGGTCAAGGTGGTTACAAACACTTAATGTTGAAACCGCCTAATAGGCTCGAATAAAATTCTCAAACATATATTATTTTACGTGTACACATTCTAACAGCTCCCACTTGGACATGTACCAAATAATGTAATGACATTGGTAAGCGTCTAGCAACACGCCAATGCTCTCAGGAATACCCGAGTGTGGTTTCATAAAGTCACGAATAAATAATATATGCATTTACAATCCCTTTGTTTCAAATACTATGTTAAAAATGGATATGGATCAAAGTCACTCCACTATTTAAGGATTCTGTTTTCTCGTATATGTAATTAATCAAGATTACCAAAAATCTTTGAGACACATCTATATGAGTTTTTGGGTGCGATCTCACATACATCTGATTAATCCTATGAGGGGCCTAGTGGTATCATTATTCAACTGTTGAAGGAACAAATTCTTTACTACATGTGTCAAGTTATATGCTTCACAATCATTTCTGAAAATAGTTTTTATTAGCTACCTTGTTTAGGATAACATAAATTAAATCAAGAAGGATTATCCACACATGCAAGACCTACTTGCATCTCAAGTATAAGGATTTAGTAATTTAAAATCACTTACAAGATTCACTTAATGACGACGATCCATAAAGTGATAATCTTGTTAGTTGGGGAAGTCCAATATGAATCTTATGAATATAATGTGATTTGGTGGACACATCCTTTAATATCCTAAAGTATCACCAATCACTCAGATTTATCTTTGTAATATTCCTATATTATTGATTGACTATGGACTAATTTAGAATAATAAACATTATTCACGGATTAACCATGCAAATATAGGACATAAATTATATTAAATATAACCAACATACCAAGTATCATTATCATTAAATAAAAATTGTCTTAACATCCCTTATCCAGATACTAAATAGTTCAAATTCATGATAATTCTAGTTGACGAATCATGCCTCAAGATACGACGATTGTACTTGTTGACAAGGCATATATTTCATTAAATCCAACTAGGTTTTGATCTTTAGGAATTTTGAGAATACTTATTTCAAGAATTCAATTAGTGAAATTCTTGAAAATCTATGGTGATTGTCTATTCATGTACATATAAATATCTCAATATTGACACACTATATCCCATAAGGTATGTGACATCAGCTGTTAGAAACAATCATCTTTTATAACTTCCAAAAGTGTAAAGCATTCTTATTCTTTAATGTATAATGAAACTATGCTCTTAGTTAAGCACAACTTGTCCATATGGTTATCATCAAAGATGAAATCATACCATGACTAGTATTGAGTGGCATCTCAATTAAACTAGCATCAATGTATACAAACAACACCATGCTTTTATCTAAAATCTGTAAACAACAAATACTCTATTTATAATGTTTGGCACCTCATGAACTGCAAGTTCATTGGTTTATTCTAATTACACAATAAACTGTTGCAATATATATCCTTAGATTTTTCATTACTATGGCAAATCTATAATCTAGGAATGAATTCCCAAATCCAAACATATTCCATTAAAATATTCAATTCAATGATTAGCTAATAACTTTCGATTAAATACCAATGTTGTCAAATCATCTTGCATTCATGCATGATACAACTATTCCTCTACACAATATTATGTACATAATGAATCTTTTAGTCCGACTTAAGATTTAATTCATGTTCTATCTTATCAAAAGATATGTTTCCATTAAGACTTTCTAAATGGTATATCATGTTGTGTTAGACTTATATACTGCATATGTTTATAACAATAAACATATATTTTAAGGTTGTATGTTTTGTTTCCTAAATCTTTCAAGTAAAGGAAAATTAAACATAATACTCCCACTAGCTTTTAGGAATACTTTATCTTAGTTATAATTAAATATAAATCAAGCAAGTGATTTATTTAACAATAAACATAAGATTCGTGTCCTAGATGCTTGCAATAATTCATACTTGGATTCGTGCCGTTTGTACACTTTATAAAGATTATATGTTCATAAACTCTTTTGATTACTCACCGTCCTCGCAATAGTAATCATCTAAGAAAGAGTTTTAAATTCCATTATCATATTTGATCTATATGAACACTAGTATGACAATTAACCATCTTTATATAATTAATGCGCATAGAAAGAATATTTAATCATAATCAATTGCTTGAGTATGATTAAAAATCCTATCATAATGCGTGCATTAAATATGTGTACAACATTGTCCTTATGGGTTTAAGACAAAGAAACAAACCACTTGGGGTTTTCTTTTCTTTAAAGAAACTTATTTTAACTTTACAGTCTAACCATTTGATTAAAGATCAATCCAGTTTCAAAATTGATTATCTTTATGGACATCATATTAACATTCATAGTTTAAGTCATTTACCAAATTCAAGATTCAACAATGCATCTTTATGGTTAACAGGTTCACTATGATCCTGCGACTCACATTCCACATCATTGATATGAAATATATCAATCAAGTATTTGAGGTATCCTTACGGATTTATGAACGAGAATTATATCATAATGAGGTTAACATTTACATGTTCAGCCTCAGTATGATATTCACCAGTGTGTTTAGAAGGTTATATATTTTGTATTTGTATCTCTTCTAGATCTCAAAAAATGCTCCCACTTACTTTTTGTAATTACATACTATTCTATAATTACTTAGCATGTTGAATAACAATAATTTGTTCTCTTTTGGGATATTACAAGATACATCGATAGTTCCTGAGTTTAGTTTGTTAGTATCATTCTTCATAAGATTTTTAACAAATTCGGAACTTCAATTTTAAGACTTAATGGGAGTCATCACATTCCATAATTATGATGGTGTCTTATTAACCTTCTAAGTTAGAGTTTTATTGAGTATATACAATACATACTCAATTTCAAACCTTGACATATTTGGAGGTAAATATTTAAGTTATCTAAATCAAATGATTCCAAAATAAATTGATTTAACATTCTAAACATACCATGAATATGTGGTATTCTATGAGTAATTTGATTGTGAAACTTTACCACACTCTCTTAAATAACTTAATACTCTTTAGGTTACATACTTATCAATTGTGTCAAACCAAATTGAATATATAGTATTTACAAACCTATTGCATGCTTTAATGTATACATCTTTAACTAGTTCAAGAACTCTATGTACATATCTTTTCAAAAAGATATAACATGCTAACTATACATTATTTAGCCCTTAAACAATTCAAGGACTTCGTGTAAAGATCAATCCAGTTTCAAAATTGATTATCTTTATGGACATCATATTAACATTCATAGTTTAAGTCATTTACCAAATTCAAGATTCGACAATGCATCTTTATAGTTAACAGGTTCACTATGATCCTACGACTCACATTCCACATCATTGATATGAAATATATCAATCAAGTATTTGAGGTATCCTTACGGATTTATGAACGAGAATTATATCATAATGAGGTTAACATTTACATGTTCAGCCTCAGTATGATATTCACCAATGTGTTTAGAAGGTTATGTATTTTGTATTTGTATCTCTTCTTGATCTAAAAAATGCTCCTACTTACTTTTTGTAATTACATACTATTCTATAATGACTTAGCATGTTGAGTAACAATAATTTGTTCTCTTTTGGGATATTACAAGATACATCGATAGTTCCTGAGTTTAGTTTGTTAGTATCATTCTTCATAAGATTTTTAACAAATTTAGAACTTCAATTCTAAGACTTAATGGGAGTCATTACATTCCATAATCATGATGGTGTCTTATTAACCTTCTAAGTTAGAGTTTTATTAAGTATATACAATACATACTTAATTTAAAACCTTGACATATTTGGAGGTAAATATTTAAGTTATCTAAATCAAATGATTCCAAAATAAATTGATTTAACATTCTAGACATACCAAGAATATGTGGTATTCTATGAGTAATTTGATTGTGAGACTTTACCACACTCTCTTAAATAACTTAATACTCTTTAGGTTACATACTTATCAATTATGTCAAACCAAATTGAATATATAGTATTTACAAACCTATTGCATGCTTTAATGTATACATCTTTAACTAGTTCAAGAACTCTAGGTACATATCTTTTCAAAAAGATATAACATGCTAACTATACATTATTTAGCCCTTAAACAATTTAAGAACTTCGTGTTCATGTCCTAATAAGAAGACATAACTTACTTTATGTTTGAGTCTTTCAACAATTAAAGGACTTCATGTTTATAACTTTAAAAGAAACATAAACATACTTAGCTAAATTAATTATGAACACCTACTTTCGATTTCAATAGTAATTTCAAGTTAATCATGATTACTTCATTATTTGTGACATTCCAAGAGAACATAAACATTTTACTTGAAGTAGTATTTAATTCCTATTTTGACATATGTTCTAAATAGGGCAACAAGTCCTAGTAAAATAAACTCATTCACTTGATACGAGACGTACTCCTATTGCCAGAACTACTCCAATTGATCACTAAGCCATGGAGCATACCACAAATCTACTCTAATTGATCACTAAGCCATGAAGCATACCACAAAACCCACTCTAATTGATCACTAAGCCATGGAGCGTATCACATTACAAACATGTAGCACATAACATATAATAGCCACATAAAGTCCATGCATCACTTTAAACACATTATCACAGTAAGCTACTTATGTAACGCTCTGGATTTTTTGTACCTTTTTAAATGCTCTGGATTTTTTGGAAAGTAGACTCAGAGGGCTACTGTTTAAAAAAAAGAAACTCTTAAATATCATTCTTCATCATAGAGAAAATCGCTCATGAACACAGCCCTAATTCTGCTCAACCCTAAATCAAGATTATTGAAAGTGTAAGAATAAAGTGTAAGCTACTAGTACGAATAACACAAAATATCCAACTAATGACCGTAGCATTACATGCAATAACGCCAATCCTTTCTATTATTACTAACGCGAACAATGGTGAATACTCATAATCCAACACAAACATATTTAAAATGAGATGCCATAACACCACAAAAATGATATCATGCACATACTTAACTCACTTAGCACACATAAAATCACAAAGCACACACTTAAACACATAAAATGAACTCTTAGCCATACTTAATAGTATAAACTAACCTGCTTAAATCTCGGTTGTCACAAAATCCTTCACAAGAGTATTTTTGTAGCTAAACAAAATCTTAAAAAGATCTGCACAGTACAAACAATTAAACTTTATAACACGTACAAAAAAAATAAATGTCTATCTGCTTTAAAAGAACGGGTCAATATGAAAAGGTAGAAGTTGTGACAACTTGAGCATGTCGACATGGTTCACTTACTGTTATGGTAAACTTTGCCATCATGACATTCGTACAAACGGATACCAATATGTTTATAAGGATCAGATTTCACCTACGTGGACAAGTCCGTAATTGAATATCGCACCTTACAGTTTCTGATGACACATTCTTTTTGGAGATTGCTACTCTCTCTCAACCTGAATTTCATACAGTATAAATTAGCTTCATCAAATTGAAAGAACAACAAACAAACAATAATAAATAAACATACGATTAAAATACCTCTATAGCGTAAACACTTAGCAAAATATTTACTGTGCTCATTCTCCAGAAATGCTATTCGTTTACCTGGGTTTTTTGTTTTCAAAACTTGCTTTTGTCTCCTGAAATAATGTCTTTGATTATTATATTTGATATAACATTTTAAGTATTGAAGTAGACATGTGTTAGTAATACTTACTTGATATACGGTACAATTTCATCTGTATTCTGTATTACATACAAATGGGCTTTCTAAAAGAATTCCGCAGAAACTTTACTTGATTTGTCGGCCGACAATGGCTTTTCTTCCTCATTTTCATCAGTTTCATGTTAGTCAGGAGGATCACCAATGTTACCATAAATATTAAAGATATCACTAAAAAAACCTCTGTTAATTCTTCTTTCTTCTCAATATTCACCAGAACAACTCTTCACTTCTTAAGCTGTTTCTTTGATAAACCTCTGAGAGCTCAAAAGCCAATTCACACTCATATCAACGGTTGTAGCTTCCCTTCCCACTTCTTCTGTATGTAAATTGTGCAAGAGGATACTCTTTCTCTACCAACATGTAGATGTACATAGATTCCAACATCAGGCAATGTACTCCACATGAATCAATCAGCTTCTAGCTCTTAATCAAGTATCTCCCTTGTTCTCTCCACATCACATCACCTGCACTTGGTCAATTTCGTCTTTAAGTTTCCCCATAATACTCTTTATCACCAACTTGGCTTGGTTACTTAAACATTGTCTTCACTATTCTGTACAAGACATAAACAGATCTTCTCTATTAAACATTTTTAACATATCCTTAAATCTCATATAAACTTTAGTACTTCCATCTGCTCTTGTAATATGATAATAAATCTTTCTTGCATCTCTGGTGACCTTGTAGTCAACAATAGGTGCTTGTTTAGTTGCTAAAGGTATGGTATTAACTGCATCTTCATCAAATGGAATAATCTCAAAACATTCTTTGAGCTTTGCTTGTTCAGTCTCATCCTCTACCTTTTGCTTCTTTGTAGTATTGTCCACATCAAATTCTTCCTCCTCTCTCTTTGAACTTTCTTCAACTCTTTCCTTACTGCCTGCCTGCATTTGCTTTACACTACCTTCCACCTTCTCAGTATCCCTCGGCAAAAAATATGTTTACTCACTTAAGAGCTTTGTCACCAGCTTTCTGCATATCATCAAAACTTTTGTGACTTAACTGATTGTGCTTGTATCCAGCTGTGTTTTTTCAGAAATGTACACATTATAGTTCTCTTTTGCATATTAATAGGGGTGTTTTCTTCCTATAATTTCTTGTGCACTATAATGTCTAGCAAATGTTTCTTTCCTTGCATCTAAAGATTGTCAACTAAACATTCTTTTTCTTCATTATCAATGAAGCTTGCTCTTCTGTTATAATCTTTCAGGCATTAAATAATCCTGCATCCATCATAGCTTAAGAATTATCCCATGAAACAATGTTATCATCATGCTTAATCTGATCTTTTATATTTGTTGGTTCTTTTGGTTCTTCTTCTTCAACCATTTTGGCTTTACCTTTATCTCTTGAACCTTAGTCTTTTCCTTGAATTTGTTATTGTTGTGTAGTTCTTTAATCCTTGGAATCTGACTTGAGCTCATGCATTAACTACTCCCTATTGCCTTTGTTTAGTTACTCTTGATCTCCATTAAAGTCTCAACAAGAGTTACAAATCCTCTTCAGTTGTTGTAGTTGGAGGCAGTAAGTATTAGAGTAGGCATGTACTAAAACTTAATATGAACACTGCAGTACCTATATCAACACTGGTAGTAGTAACCCACTTCACCAGCAGCAAGTAACTGGATCAACAACACTAACTCTTTTCAGCAACATTAACTTCTTGAACTGCCATGTCCTGGCCTACAAGACCTTCTTCATCATTACAAAACACTTGTATAAAAAAATCTTCAATCATCAACCTCCTGAATCCCTGCATCCTCATGAACCAGTGAAATATCTACATCTGCATCAATCACTGCAATATTCCTCCCCAGTTAGATTGCATCCTCCTGATCACCTAAACATGCTTCAACAGAGGAATCAACCCTTCTAGAAGTTCCTACCATGTACAAAGCTTTTCAACCCTAAAGTACTTAAACTTCCCTCTTTGTTCTAAACTATCTTGACCCTCTTGTTTTCAGGCTTGGTAATCCCTTAGCTAAGAGCAGTCTTTGAGTTTCAAGGTCTTGAACTCTTTGTAGCAAATTGGTATACATTTTCATCAATTCCTTAAGTTGCATACTATCCTCATCACTTCGAGGTGTGTTAACTCCTCCGAGTGGTGAATCATAAGATGTTTTAGACACATTTTTAAACCTAGTTCGAGCAATTGTGTCTCCCTTGGTGTCTTGTGCGCCTGGACCGCACTACCTGAACCAGTTCCATGAGGAGTTAGGCTCATTAAGTGTTGCCGTTGGATCAATTGTCTTATTCAAGAGATTATAACCACTGACCTGCCTGCTCTAAGCTAGAAGTCAGTAGTGTGCAATCCCTATCCAAACTGTCACCGCAACTTCTGAATGTATGTTGTATTCAGCATAGTGACAAACAAGGTGTTGACTTTTTTCCTGAAAAAATATTTCTAATTCTTTTCATATTAGCAAAAACATTTTTAGTATGACAAGGTGCATTGTAAATAGGATTATGAGAGGGCACCTTGTCAAGTTGTTTGTCCAAAAACAACATCAAAAACCTTAGATACATTAAGAAATTTTTTAGCAAAAAGACTACCAAGTTTCTAGTCATACCATCAAAAACCATTTTAGAAAAATCAAACTTTTGGTTAGTAGCCAAACAAATAATAGCAGAAGCTATATTGCTACTAAACTCATTCCAAGCAGTTTTCTTTGGACTTAAGCACTACAAAATGGTATAAACAAGAAATTTCCATTGATGGGAGAAGTAAGATTTGAAAAATGTAAGTTTATCAGAAAGATTCTCATATCCCATCAACTTTAAGTTACAAAAATAAAGTTTGTTGGAAGACAGTCAGTACCATCCTCATCTGCAAATTGAAGGTCTCTCCTCACAGATGATTCAGTTATGACTATTTTCTTGCCATCTACCAAGGCATGAATATGTGTTCTTCATTGATTGTTTGGGCCCTTACTCAGTAGACCAAAACTGCTCAATGCATGAAACATAGATAGTAGGATTAACAGTCAAAGCATACCTTATGAGGTCTGCATTCAAGAAATCTACTATCTCTATGAAATCATCACTATCAGTTGGTTGTTCCAAGTATGCTACCATATTATGATAATCAACAAATTTCAAAGCCGTCATTGTTGTTAAGGTTTAAAAAAAGATTAATGAAATTGAGTTTATGGTTTGTTTATTTTGAGAGGGTTTTAATGATTAAGAACATTTCTGTGTTTGACAAAGTGGTGGTGTCTATAGAACTGTGAGAGTGACAGCGACCAGAGAGTGACGTGATGAGAGTTGTGGTTTGACGGAAATGAGGTGAGATGAGAGGAGTGTGTGGTGACAGAGGAGTTAGTTTGTGTGATTAATTTGTGTAAGTCTACGTGAAACATGATCCCGGTGGTCCTTGGTAAAGATGAAACCACATGATAAACCATTTTTAGTGAGAGAGAGTAGAGAGGTGGAAGATGGACGTGTGATATTAGTGGAAAATAGGCTGAAAGATACAAATGACTTAACAAATGCCAAATTACTCAAACCCCTCTAATGGAAGCGATAAGGGTATTTATAGCCCATACGCCTCTAAACAATACATAGTTGCATATTCTAGTCCTTGCGTATGTAACTATGATAAACTATGGTAATTCCTGTTAATGTCGTCACATATAAAGTGAATTCCCACAATCTTCCCCCGACGGGACATTTACAGAATTACTTACAAAAATTTCCTACAAGTACATAATTAATTAAGAACAAGAAACTTCCATGAAGCCTTCATATGCAGATGAGTCTCTGTGGGTGTATTTGACTTCAATTCTCACTCCAACATGAATCACTTTTGTAGTTCATTTATTTTAAGAGAAATACTGTAAAGGCACGAACTAAGTAACCCCATTACGACTTTTGGTTAAGGAAGAAGCTTCCTGAAATACTTCCCCCTAATTTCGTGCCACATATTCATAGATTAAAGGCTGTTAAAAACTATCCCCCAAACAAGCAATGAATCACTTTCCCCTAAATTCATGCCACATAGTCCTTAATTTAGAGCTTTCAAAGCTTCCGCCCCAAACAGCAATACCTCTCTTGAGCAGTATTCAAAGCTACTAACAAGCTTAGAATAATTAAGTGCATAGCGGAACTGGTAAGATACCACATCAAATTTTAATGCTCCTTTAAGAATAAGCTTAGTGAATGCTCGTTTGAGGGTAAGCATTTATCGGATCAGCAACTTATCTTCTCACGCTTAAATAATTCTTCTCACACCGCTCCCCTGGAAAGTTAAATAATGCATACAAAAATTCTCAAGATATCACTTCCCTCATGTGTCTGAAGAAATGCCCCCAAAAAGCCATAATTTAAAGCGCTGATATTCTCTGCGGTTATGACATATGTCTTCCCGGCATAGCCTAACTTAAAAAAATTCAAGAAAGATGCTCCATGTCAAGCTTTCAAGAAAAAGAAAGGCACAGGCTCAAGGGTGAATCTTCTCCTTCGCAAAGGCTCAAGGGTAAATCTTCTCCTTCCCCCTTGCTGGTTTCGACACGTCGGAATCAGCAACACCTTGGACGCGCATTTACTTGAGTACTTGTGTGAGGAATAAATTAGCTCAGATCTAACCCGTGAGAATCAATTGCTGATCAAATCTCTACTCATCACCTCTCTCTGGCTATCATGTTACCAACCGTTTCGAAGGCTATTTGAAGTAACCACTGATGAAGTAAACCCAATATACCAAACTTGAAACTGAAGAAGAATTTTCCGTTCTTGTGACTTAAGCTTGCGCTAATGTTTGAAGAGAACGGTGTAGAGAATTTGTGCTCCAAGCAAATCTCTAAGTACTCAATACCCTTGGCCAAAGTATGAGACTTTCATCACCTCTTGCGATTATCCACAACGACTAAGCGTGTGACACTGAGTACTACAATGTAACTCCTTTAAGTGATAGTTAACCAGGTCTTCAACCATCCACCCCTTGACTGCTGGAAACTAGATAAACCAAGTCTTCAACTTAAATTAAGCTCGAGCAAGTCATCATTGAAATCATGCATCCAACCAACCCCGATTTCAAGATAAAATAAGAACACGCCTTCGAAAAATGCCACTTCAATCTCAAATAAGTGATACCAAATCAACTCCGTAGTCACAAAAATTAATTCCAAATCTAGCCTTTAAGTTTCATGATTCTTTATCCAAATGGATCTCGATCTCGTCACTTTGTCACTACTATGCAAAGTTGCACCTACTTCAACAAAATCAATTAACGTTCACGGGATTTTACAAGTCTTTGATTTAAACCGAGAAAAGAATGAAATCTTTCGCGGGATTTTACAAAATCAAGAAGAAACCGTAAAACAAAAATGAATTTATGTTGAAATTGTTGTTGTCGTTTGAAGAACGTAAGCTTTTAAAACGATTAATGAGCTTAAAACGGTGAACGGTGCACGAATTTTGAGTTTGAAATGATTAACGGTTGATCAAAACTCAAATAGGGACCAACGGTGCAAGCTTGAATTAACTAGAAGGGTTTCTAAACAAGCAAGGACTATCTTGAATATGACTTTGAGTGCAGGGGCTGCATGTGACAATGTTGCAAAAAATGTTATTAATAAAACTATTTCCCCCTGTTCACATGTCGTCTTCTACATTTGAAACATATGAAAATGAAACGAATGCAAATTTGATCTCGCGGGAAGCTAACGGTTTATCGTCGGTAAAAAATAAAATATACCACGTACGTGATCGAAACGATGTCACGAACGACGATGATAAATAAGACTTAAAGTCCCCGCCTTTTACCCGTCACTCCACGAAACGAAAAACCAAAAATAACTTTTAAAACGTATTAAATTTTTCTCGTTCGGTCCGAAATGTTACTCGTTTGTTTCTATTCCTTCATAAAAATCACTCGTTCGGCTCTTGTAGAAAAGAACTAGTTCGATCCACATTAAGAATCACTCGTTCGGTTGTCAAAGACTGAGCTCGTTCGTTCGGTCCTCTGCTCGTTCGGTCCTACGCTAGATCGGACCTTCGCTAATTCGGTCGAATGCTAGATCGGTCCACGCTAGATCGGTCCGATACGCTAGTTCGATCGACCTAGTTCACTCCACGCAAGAACTTCCTTCGCGAGTTTTTTTCGATCGAGCTAGTTCGAATGTGGCTAGTTCGATCGACGCTATATCGAATCCACTCAAGAACGTTCCCATTACCCTCGTTCGATCCATCCTCGTTTCGATCCAACCTGTACGATAAATCCCTAAAAGAGTTCACTCGTTCGGATATCTTGAAGAGTTTTGAACTCCGTTCGTGATCCTATACAAAACAAACACTCGAACGGCTCCAACAAATAAAAAATCACTCGTTCGATTGAGTCACAACTTTACTCGTACCGATCTTCTTGTTTATCAACTCGTATACGAAAAGATCCTTGCAATATTTCGCTCCCACGTATCGATCCAAAGAAAAAATTTGCGCTCGATCGGGAGGAGATAGTTGTGTACAATCGTCCTTGTTGCTAAGTTTGTGGATCTTGGTCTTGTGCTTGTCTTAAACACCAAAACTGCAAAAACTACTATGTTTTTGTGAAGGAAAGAAGCAACTTTTTATCTTTGACCACACCAAAACGCACCCTTAATGGTAAAATGAACATAGACGTTTTGTTGATTTTTCATTATATCAAACCAAAACGCATGACAATAAGCCCAAAATGAAACTGTATAGAAAGCCCAATGTAAATTTGCCACTAACGAAAAAAAAAACAATAGTGAAACGAAAATAAATAAGCCGAGTACAAAAAAATAATAATAAGCCGAATCAATAAGCTTAAAAAAATAAGCCACCACAACAAAACTAAAGATCCCAAGGTGAAACCATGGCTCTTGATACCAATTGAAGGTCTACGTAAACCAAGATCCGGTGGTCTTGGTGAGTCAAACCACATGAAAGCCATTTTAGTGAGAGAGAGTAGAGAGGTGGAAGATGAACTTGTGATATTAGGTGGAAAATGGATGAAGGATACAAATGACTTGACAAATGCCAAATGACTCAACCCCTCTATGGAAGCCATAGAGGGGTATTTATAGCCCATACGCCTCTAAACTATACATAGTTGCCTATTCTAGTCCTTGCGTATGTGACTATGATAAACTATGGTAATTCTGTAATGTCGTCACGTAAAAGTGAATTCCCAACAATATGGAATGGGATTCATTAAATTTTTGGGGGGAATACATTTAGTCACGTGACTAAAAGTATTTTACAAATTTTATGAAACATTTCACGAAAATATTAGAGGGAAAATACCTTTAGCCACGATAATAGTCGTGAATAAAAGTTTTGTTACATGTTTACAAAAAATTTAACGAACTAGTAGCAAAGGTTGAAAAAATCACGAATCGATAGCCGGGCGGTCGACATCCTTGTAGCATGTAATCGTTTAATTTTGGCGATATTAACAGGAAAATTACCTAGCCACGAGAAAATCGATGAATAAAAGTTTTGTTACTTGTTTACAAAAAATTTAAAGAAATAGTTGCAAAGGTTGAAAAAATCGTGAATCGATAGCCGGGCGGTCGACCTCCCTGTAGCTTGTAAATCGTTCTAGCGGGGATTAATCGTGAGTATCGGAATAGCCATTATCGGCTTATTTTGTCCATTATGGGCTTTTTAGCCACACTTGGTCGTGGCTAAATATTTCTTGTGGTTAAAAGCCTTGATTCTTGTAGTGTCAGGTGGCGTAAGGTTGTACTGGCTTATAGTGTAATGGAACCCATGCATGACGGTGATAATGGCTAATTCACATGGGTCAAAGGTCATGTGCATTGGGTTATAGTTACTTATAGTGCAGGTTATGACACACATGATGACTGGTGACAATGGCGTAAATTAATATAGGGGTTTATGGGTCCACGTGGGCATTGGGTTGTAGTGGCTATATAGTGTCATGTGAACCCATCATGAACGTAATAATTGCTAATTCACAAGGGTCATAAGGGTCTATGGCAATGGTTATCCCTGTGCCAACTTCATTAATGTTAATTGACATCATATTGGGTCATATGCATTGGGTTGTAGTTGCTTATAGTGTCATGTTATGACACATCCATGACTGGTGACAATGGGTAATTAACATGGGTTTATGGCACATGCATTGGGTTGTAAGTGGCTAATAGTGTCCATGTTACGACCATACATGACAGGTGGATCGACCAATGTTTAATTAACATGGGTCATGGGTCACTGATGCATTGGGTTTGTAGTGGCTTAAATAGTGTAACAGAACCCTGCAAGACCCGGATAATGCTAAGTCAACATGGGTCGTACGGGTCATTGTGCAAAGGTTATCACTGGTCACAAATTCATAATGGGTATTAACATCATATGGTCCATATGCATTGGTTGTAGTGCTTATAGTTCATGTTACGACACATCAATGACGGTGACAATGGACAATGGGTAAATAACATGGGTCATGGGTCATGTGCATTGGGTTTTAGTGGCTTATAGTGTCATGTTATCGGCTAATACATGACTGGTGATCGACAATGGGTAATTAAATGGGTCATGGGTCATGTACATTGTGTTGTAGTGGCTTATAGTGCAATGGAAGCCATGCATGACCGGTGATAATGGATAATTCACATAGGTCATGGGTCATGTGCATTAGGTTATCACTGGTCACATTCATTAATGGGTATTTGACATCATATAGGTCGTATTAGGGGTGTTCACGAGGCGGTTCGTTTGGTTTGTTGGGGGATTTAAGCTATCCGTTACGGGGGCGGGTAATTAATTTTACTATCCGAAATCGAACCGTACTACGCAGGTAACCAGACATGCGGGGTACCCGAAGTGAGCGGTTACTGGCGGTTCGGGTCACGGTTAACCATTTTTGACGTTTAATCGAGTTTAACCGTATAAACAATGTACATAAAATGTCTTTCTAGTAAAATTAAATGACATTAAGTTTAAAAGTCATATAAAACTTAAGTATTCCGTTACAATAATTGTATTCAAATATTCATATATAACTTATTAACAAAAATTATTACTCGACGTTTATAGATTACGATCACATTAATCAATTTTCACACATAGATTTTACAAATGTTCACATTAGGAGCTAAAAAGTTGTTATACATTAAAAGTATTACAATAATCATTTGATTAGCCATTATCACTAGTTATGCATGAAAACCTTTACAAAACCTAATGCACATGACCCATGACCCATGTGGATTAGCCATTATCACCGGTCATGCATGGGTTCCATTACAATATAAGCCACTACAACCAAATGCACATGACCCTTAACCTATGTTAATTACCCATTGTCGATCACCAGTCATGTATTGGTCAATAACATGACACTATAAGCCACTACAACCCAATGCACATGACCCATGACCCATGTTAAATACCCATTGTCGCTAGTTATAGATGTGTCATAACATGATACTCTAAGCAACTACAACCCAATGCATATGACCCATATAATGTCAAATACCCATTAATGAATATGACTAGTGATAACCTAATGCACATGACCCATGACCCATGTGAATTAGCCATTATCACCGGTCATGCATGGGTTGCACTGGCTTGGTAGGTGTGTATATTATAGTTATAGTGTGAAGGTTGTATGAATTGTATTGAAGTTATTTAAGATGGGCACGTTAATTTTGACATTTGAGGAGGCCATTAAATCTGTAATGCATATGTCTTAGTCTGAACACTGTGTGAAACTGTCTTTAGGGTAGCGTTAGATAAGTTAGGCACGGTAAGCCAACCCTTGTGCATTATGTTTAATGGTCAACGGTAAGTTCAATTCATATAATGGTTAGTACGAATGTTTTTTTAAATTCTTTTCCGGGGAAAGTGAAACATTATGTTTGTAGGGATGAAATCACAGTACACATATACTATTTTTTAACCCAGTACTACATAAGTTTATCTCTGCATTTACATTATGTGCAACTAATTAACAACATTGTGTTAATCTTTGCAGTGATATTTTGATGTTGACTTGACAGTCAGAAAGCTGGTAATGAATCATCTTGGTCAACTTCTAAGGAATTTTAGAAGGAAATTGAGACAAACATACATATTTCCCAACCAAAATACACTTTCTCAACTAAATGAAGTCCTGGCGAAGTATAGTGCAATTTTAAAAGTCAAAGAATGGGTCAATTTTGTAAAGTATACGGCCACCGACGAATACAAGGTTTTAATTAGTCATTATTATTTAAGTCCATTTATCTTTCATAATTTTGGTGTTTCTTATATATAGGTTCTAAACTATGCAGCATATACTACATCTAAATGCTTACGATTTTGGTTGCAAGGTGAAATCAGTTGCTGCTAAAATAGCGCGTTCCAAGTCTGTTTATCAGCATACAATGGGACGAGGTGGATACGCACTTTTAAAGAAAAAATGTAAGGGGTTGGGGGGGGGGGGTGGGGGGGGGGGGGGGGGGGGGGGGGAGATTACACATTTGCACATTGCATTTAATAGCATCATACTTCGTTATATTGGTTAACTTACATGTGTAGTAATTTGATGTTTATAGATCGAAAAAAAAAGAAATTTAAACCCAGATGAAGAACCCCTGCGGTGGTACACTATGTTGAAAGGAAGGGTAAGAAAAGGAGAATATCCAGATTGATGTATTAATCAGTGGTAGGATACACTTGTAAGTTTGACTGCAAATTTATTTATTATGTTCATTTTCTTATAAAAAACTATTCCCATATGTGTGCAGAAAGAAACTGAGGACAAGATCAAAGAAGGAACCTTAAAGGTTGATCATGGCACTGATGCCATGACAGTTGTATTAGGTAAGGAAAATGGAGGTTATGCAAGAGGAGTGGGAGAGTGACGTATACGCTACAATAGTATTTTGAACTTCCTCGAAGAAGACAAGCATCTGATGAAAAGAATTTTGATACTTCAGAAGTCAACTTTATAATGTAGATACGCGAACGTCAATGAAAAAGAACTATTAATCAATGAATTGTCCAATAAAAAAAAAAAAGAATAAAAAAACAATATTCACAACAGAGGGAATGGTTACTAAACTGAAGAATCAGTTGGCTGCACAAGGGGGGCAGTTTCAGTCAATGTCAACTCAATTGACACCTACAAAATTAAGACATATTTTTTATGTTGATAACAATTTCATTTTCTAATTAACACTAACAGCACTAACTTATACACTAAGCAGTACTAACTAACAAACAGTACTAACTTATACACTAGCAGTATTAACTTCTTCAGCAGCATTAACTTCTCTGAGCAGTCTTAACCATGAGCAGTACTAATATTCACTAGCAACTAACATTTACTAAGTAGTAAGAAAACGATCTTAGCATATTTTTCTTTGAAGTTCACTAGCAGCATTAAATCAACCAAGCATCATTAACTTCAAACATGAGCAGCAGTAATCCAAACAACATTAAGAAGACTTTTAATCCCAACACTATATATAGCAGGCACTGATCCTAAACTGATGAGTCTATTCATTTCTTAATTTTTATTGCAGGTGTCTCCGGTGGACATTAATCCTATAAATAGCAGCGCTTATGAGGAGGGCGGAACAACTGTTGTTGGATGTGAGAATGACGCGAGCATTCAGAAGTCTAATGGACTTGCAACTTTGGAAAAGGAAATGGAAACAAGGGTAAGTAATAAAACATCCCCCTATGATTTTTGAATTCTACATACATGTCTTATTTACTGTGTTTTATCTATATATAGGAAACTGTTAAATCTGTCGGATCTAAGAAAATGACTAGATCAATACGGAAGGAAAAAAAATTTTTTGATTTTTTTTTTTCTTCACGCTAAGTATTCACAATCACAAGAAAATGTGTCTCCACTACTAGTACTACCACAAGTATGTATTTCAACATGTTCATATATCCTTTTGTTTAATTAATTTCTGATACATACATGCAACAAATCATTTTTTTAGGCAATTAAGTGCAAAATGTGGCACTTAAACAAATCAACTATTATTGCTTTGGGTACCGTATACAAGACTGATGGGAAAAAAATGCTTCATAACAAAGAACTCCCAAAGGATTGCTACAAAGTGTCAATTGATATATCTTTAGTGGATGCAGCATGCATACTGGATGTAGGAAATAATAATTTCAAAACAGTTAAGGATGCAGTAGGTGGTTTTTTTGCATGCTACAGGATCAGTGTGTTTTCAATCCAAAGTAATACCTGTGTTTTATCAACCTACATATATATAATTCTTCATATTTAATTTAGTGTTTGATACACGCGGCTTTTGTTTCCTACAGGCAACACCTCCAAGTACCATACAAATGAATGTTGAGAACAAAACTGCACCTAAATTACAAACGAAGCGCAAAAATGTTTACGTCTCTAGTGATGCAATGCAAAGGCAAGCTAAGAAGAAGAGTCTTCAGAAGTCCTTAAATTATTGAGAATTTTATTATGTACGACATTACAATTTTATATTTGGTTCAGTTATATACATTCCAGTTTTATTGTATTTGAATTTGTTTTGATATATATTGATTTCTTAAATGTGACTAAAAGATGCATATGGTCACACTTATTAACACTTTTGGTCATTGTTTGCTTAATTCTTTGTGTGACTAAATATTACAAAAGGCCACACAAACATAAAATTCATGTGGCCATTGGATGATCAATAGTCACACAAAATACACATTTCTTCACTTTAAACAGCATATGGTCATACTTATTAACACTTTTGGCCACTTTATGCTTAATTGTATGTGACTAAATACCCAAAACAAACATGTTTTGTGTGACTAAATATTACAAAAGGCCACACAAACATAAAATTCATGTGGCCATTGGATGAACAATAGTCACACAAAATACACATTTCTTCACTTTAAACAGCATATGGTCACACTTATTAACACTTTTGGCCACTTTATGCTTAATTGTATGTGACTAAATACCCAAAACAAACATGCTTTATGTGACTAAATATTACAAAAGGCCACACAAACATAAAATTCATGTGGCCATTGGATGAACAATAGTCACACAAAATACACATCCTGGTGGAATTCATTCGCCCAGCCTATTGGAATAGAGGAAGCCTACAAGATCACCTGGTCCGAATTTAAAAATATTTTAATAAAGAAGTATTGTCCCTGAACCGAGGTCAAGAAAATGGAAGATGAATTTTACAATCTGACTATAAAAGGAAATGACCTTAAGACTTACATTAGAATATTCCAGGAGTTGGCAATCTTATGTCCAACTATGGTACCAAATTCTGACAAAACTTATGGAAGTCTTCATCGGGGGATTACCCCAGAGTATTGAAGGAAATGTTACCGCTTCAAAGCCTCAAACTTTGGAGGAAGCCATTACCATAACCCAGAAGTTAATGGATCAAGTAACAAAGCACAATTCTGTGCAAGGAATTAATGATCATAAACGAAAGTTTGATGATAGAAGAACCTTCAACAACAATAACTACTAAAATAACCGTAACAATAACAATAACAACCGCAACAATGATCACCACCAACAACATAATAGAAGGCAAGAAACCATCAAGGCTTATGCTGTCACCCCAACTAAGAATAATAGGTATTCTGGAAACCTTCCTTTGTGTAAGAAATGCATTCTGCATCACACGGTACCTTGCACTGTCAAGTGTCAGACTTATAACAAGGTGGGTCATCAGACCAGGAACTACAAAAAAACAAAGGGCCAGCCACTGGAAGCAACCTGCAGCCAGTGTCAATAACTTGTCATGCCTGTGGAGAGAAAGGGCATTACAGAAACCAGTGCTCAAAAGCAAACAATAGTGCCCATGGGAGAGCATACAGGCTGAGGGACAAGAATGCTCACTAAGATCCAAACATAGTCACGGGTACGTTCCATCTAAACCAACATCTAGCTAGAGTATTATTTGATTCCGGAGCCGATAAAAGTTTTGTATCCATATCTCTTGCTTCTATGCTTAATATCCCACCAATTACACTAGATACCACCTACGACATTGAAATGGCCAATGGAAACCTAGTAGGCACTAATACCGTTATCCAGGGTTGTACTTTAATCTTGTCAAACCAACCTTTCAAAATTGATCTCATGCCAATTAAACTTGGTAGTTTTGACGTTGTCATTGGTATGGATTGGTTATCCAAGTATCATGCTAGAATTATCTTTGACGAGAAAGTCATCCACATCCCCATCGACGGTGAAACTTTAATCATCCGAGGTAATCGAAGTAAAACTTGACTAAACCTCATATCCTGTATAAAAACCAAAAAGTATATATCCAGGGGATGTCAAATTTTCGTAGCCCAAGTAATGGAGAAGAAATCAGACGAAAAACGACTAGAAGATATACTAGTAGTTAGAGAATTTCTGGAAGTTTTTCCTGAAGACCTTCCCGGCCTTCCTCAGGTTCGCCAAGTAGAATTTCAAATTGATTTAATGCCAGGAGCGGCACCAGTGGCCCCAGCACCTTACAGATTAGCTCCTTCAGAAATGCAGGAACAGTCTGACTAACTACAAGAGTTAGCAGACCGAGGTTTTATCCGACCAAGTACTTCGCCCGGGAGAGATCCTGTCTTATTTATTAAAAAGAAAGATGGATATTTCAGAATGTGTATCGATTACCGGGAGCTGAATAAACTCACCGTAAAGAATCGTTACCCATTACCTAGGATCGATGATTTATTCGACCAGCTTCAAGGTTTAAGTACTTACTCAAAGATTGACTTAAGATCAGGCTATCACCAACTAAGAGTCAGGGATGAAGATATTCCCAAGACTGCTTTCAGAACGCGGTACAGACACTATGAATTCCATGTAATGCCATTTGGTTTAACCAACGCGCCTGTTGTGTTCATGGATCTCATGAACCGTGTATGTAAACCATACTTGGATAAATTTGTGATAGTGTTCATCGATGATATTCTTATCTACTCCCATAACAAAGAAGAACACAAAAATCACCTGAGAATAATCCTGGTATTACTCAAAAAGGAGAAATTATATGCCAAGTTCTCCAAATGTGATTTCTAGATCGGTACCGTGCAGTTTCTTGGGCATGTAATTGATAACCAAGGAATTCACTTTGACCTCGCCAAAATTAAAGCAGTTAAGAATTGGGCATCTCCTACTACACCCACAGAAGTACGCCAATTCTTAAGACTTGTCTACCGGAGATTTATCGAAGGTTTTTCGAAGATTGCAAAGTCTTTGACTGAATTAACCCAGAAAAACAAGAAGTATATCTGGGGAGAAAACCAAGAGTCAGCTTTCCAACTGCTAAAACAAAAGCTATGTGAAGCTCCAATCTTAGCATTACCAGAAGGAAACGACAATTTTGTCGTTTACTGTGATGCATCAATCCAAGGTCTGGGAGCGGTGTTAATGCAAAGAGAAAAAGTTATTGCATATGCATCCCGACAACTCAAGCCTCATGAAGAAACTATACCACACACGACCTCGAATTAGGAGCAGTAGTGTTCGCTCTTAAAATTTGGAGACACTATCTATACGGCACAAAGTGTATTGTGTTCACTGATCATAAAAGTCTTCAGCATATCCTTGATCAGAAAGAATTGAACATGAGACAACGCCGATGGTTAGAATTACTCGCAGATTACGATTGTGAGATTCGCTACCATCCTGGAAAGGCAAATGTTGTAGCAGATGCTTTAAGCCGAAAGGAACGAATTAAACCACTCGAAGTTAGAGCATTAGTCATAACCCTTCACCCAAAATTACCATCACAAATCCGCGAAGCCCAAACTAGGGCAATCAAAGAAGAAAACATTGAAGCTGAGAACCTACGAGGAATGAACAAAGCATTTGAAGTACGTCCTGATGAAACTCGTTGTATCAAGAATCAAAGTTGGTTACCATTCTTTGGTGGTTTGAGGGACTTAATCATGCATGAATCCCATAAATCGAAGTATTCCATTCACCTAGGTTCTGACAAGATGTATCAGGATCTAAAGAAACTCTATTGGTTGCCTAACATGAAGGAAATCATCACTGAATATGTCGGCAAGTGTTTGACATGCTGTAGAGTTAAAGTAGAATGTCAGAAGCCATCCGGCTTACTGATACAACCAGAGATACCTACATGGAAATGGGAAAGATACCTACATGGGTCATTGTAGACCGCCTTACCAAATTAGCACATTTCATCCCCACCAAAGCAACAGATAGTATGGAAACCCTCACAAGGTTGTATATAAAAGAGATAGTTTCATGACATAGAGTATCGATATCCATCATTTCGGATCGTGACAATCATTTCACATCCGGATTCTGGCAGTCAATGCAGAATGCTTTGGGTACTCAATTAGACATGAGTACGGCATATCATCCCGAGACAGATGGACAAAGTGAAAGAACTATCCAAACACTCGAAGACATGCTTCGAGCCTGTTTTATAGATTTTGGAAAAGGATGGGAGACACTTAGCACTGGTAGAATTTTCTAACAATAACAATTACCATGCCAGTATTATGGCAGCACCATTCGAGGCACTTTATGGTCGAAAGTGTCGATCACCTGTCTGCTGGGCTAAAGTTGGAGATGTTCAACTCATGGGACCAGAAATAATCCATGAAACCACCAAAAAAGATAGTATAAATCCGACAACACTTGCAAGCTGCAAGAGACCGGCAGAGGAGTTACGCCAATGTAAGGCGAAAGTCTTTGGAATTCCAAGATGGAGATCGTGTCATGTTAAAAGTATCACCTCGAAAAGGTGTCATCCGATTTGGAAAACAAGGAAAGCTTAACCCCCGGTACATTGGACCATTTAAGATCCTTAAAAGGGTCGGCCCAATGACATACACACTTGAGCTTCTTGAAGAACTCAGTAAGGTCCATAGTACCTTACACGTTTCTAATTTAAAGAAATGCCTATCTAACGAATCCCTCATCATTCCAATGAAAGAGCTTCGGCTCGATGACAAACTTAATTTTATGGAAGAACCAGTAGAAATTATGAATCGAGAAGTCAAGCAACTAAGACAAAGTCTCATCCCTATAGTCAAAGTAAGATGGAACTCTAAAAGAGGACCAAAATTTACGTGGGAACACGAAGATCAAATTCATGCCAAATATCCACATCTATTTCCAAACATCACTCCAACATCCAACTAAATCTCGGGACGAGATTTCTTTAAGGTTGGGAGACTATAACAACCTACAATTTTCCTCAGTGTAATTATCCATCTATTATATTTAATAGAACTATTTTCACAGAAATATTTTTTGTTTTATCCCATCCATTATGTAACGTAACTTATATTTCCAAAGTAAACAAGCTCACGCAACTAGCAATGCCAATTCCATCAACGTTTACATTAAGTGAACGTTATAATATGTCAAGTAATATGTTCTAAAATCCATTTTTACCACATACGTTATCTATTTAACGTACTATTTATAACGTTATTATAAAACGGACTTTATACGTTAACGTTTATATCAAAACCCCGACTACATGAAATGTTTACATACAATACAAGTGTACAAGTTACCAATGCATAATATTTGAATATAATTCCCTCCTAAACCCTAATACAACTCTTTTAAGCCTAAAGTACAATCCGATCAAGCACAATATTCAAATAAGCCATTTTCCCTCCAAATACTTATGAGATTTCATACCACCTTTCTAGCACAGATTACATGCTTCTTAAGCATCACATTTGAACCATAGTTTCCCTCCATTTCAACCCATAGCTCATCCAAAACCCTAAACCCTAACCCGAAACCCTAATCACCCCGATAACACTTAAACTAGTTCTTAACCAAATCCACAACCAAGCAATCACCCTCCATACCTTGTCACCACCTTGCTAGCCTCCTTTCACCTCCTTGTCACCACTTTCCTAGCATACAAGTACCTTGTCACACCCTTGTACCCCAAGTAAACCTTCTTGTCACCTCCTTATAAAACCAAACCCTCACACCCTTCTAACACCTCTTTAAGCTAGCCCTAGCTTATACTAGTCACTCCTAGTACTCCTTGGTCACTACTCTACTACAAACTTGGCCACTACTTCACCCAAACTTGGCCTCCAAGTTTTCAGACCCTATATATAAACCGAAACATGCATGCTCCAAAAACTTACCACAAAACTTAACACATACTCAAATCACGTACTAGACAAGCCCTAGAAGAGAAGAAGGAAAGAATTAAGTTATTTAGGAAGCTAGGGAACAATAAAGAAAGGTACTTGATTCATCTCTAATCCATTTCGACCCGTATCAACTCATTTCGACCCATTCGAGTACTAGTAAGTCCTATCACTTGTTCTATAAGCTCTTGTTGTGTTTTAGATCTTATATAAACTTTGTTTTAACCATGTGATCAAACAAAACCACGTTGGAAATTCTTAAACCAAACCTAATCTATTCAAACCCTATAAATAAGCTAGTATAAGCTTACTCTAATCCTAATAAGCTCTTATGTACTTTCATGATCACGTAAGATAAGCCCTTAAACCCTAAGCTTATTCATTTGGTTTTCCTAAACCAAACGCGTCTTAAAAACCCTAAAACCCTTTTCGAAAACCCTAATAAGCTATAAGCCATAAGCTGATCTTATAAGCTATTCTAATAAGCTAACTTATCATTTTCATAAGCTTTGAAACCAACTCTAAAAGCTCTAAGCTTTCGGGTCTTACTTTTAAAACCAAACACACACTTTTTGAACTATCGAGCTTGTAGCTCATTTCATAAAGCTCTAAGCTTGCAAAACCACTTAATTTAGCTTATAATTATAAGCTATGATAGGATACGCTCGCAAAAACAAAATTGGATTTAAAAATACAAAGTAAAAAATGGAATTTTAGACTTAAAATTGCATTGTTTTGCCCTTCGGGGGTATATATTGTATATTTTGAAACTTATTAACTTTCGGGCCAAAAATATAATTACTCTAAACTTAAAACCACAAGGGCCTGTTTTGCTATATTTGAAAGTTAAGGGTTAAATGTTTTAAAATCATATATAAAGGGGTTTAAGTTGCAAAAATATATATTCCAAAGGTATATATTGTCAATTTCAAATTCTTAAGGGTATAAAATGTAATATTTTTATATTTAATAATAAAATAATATTTATACGTATAAAGACTCATTTTATTAAAACCCGACATATTTATCGTTTCATTCATCGATCGAAGCATACAAAAATAATTATGTTATATATTTAACATAATTTATCATCCACTAGCTTTTAAAGAAACTTAAAAAGATAAAATCTTATCATTTAAACTATAACGTATCACGTTACTAGGGAATTTCATGTGAGGGGCTTTCATTTGGGTAAACGTTTTGACGAGTTGCTAGATTTACGATTTAAAGTGTCCTAGCTCCTCAAACGTTTACTACATGACCTCTGGATTATGATAGCTCGAACAGTGATACGATGTGTTCACAAATTAATAAACCAAATTAATATTTACGTTAAACGTTATGAAATAAAGTTTTGAAATATAAACAATCGAACTAAGACTTGACATATTACCCCAGGTTGCATGACGAAGCCGTTTACTTTTATTTGATTTACTTTTGTCATCAATCAGATTTCCTTGTTAAGGTGAGTTCATAGTCCCACCTTTATATGTTTTTCCAAACCCCGTGGGGGGAGATACAGCCTATAAACTCATAGAAGTACAAGTATTTCCAAACACTATTACTAGGGTTGTTTTATAATATTCCAATATAATATGCCTAAGTTTACCTCCACTGCCAATATCAATTAACAATCATGAACCATTTAATCACTTTGCGAGTAGAAACAAAACGAATATTATGGATAGAATTTCTATCTCGGTTGATCTTGACAGAATCCTGTATGTTGACTCTTGTTATTACCTAACACATCGGATAAAGCCTAACGCTTCTATAGTCTTTGAGAATACATGTGGCTAAACTTCATCGAGAGCAAGTTACCTTCCAAGAGGACCTTTAGTTCCTTCAATAATATAGATACACTGATGTTAGATTTCCATGTGAATGTTTGGTATCATGAAACCACGCGAGAAAAGATAGTACAAATTTGACACCGCTTGCAAGCAGGAAGAGACCGTACAAAGAGTTACGCCAATAGTAAGAGCGAAATCTTTGGAATTCCAAGTATGATGATCGTGTCATGTTTTAAAAGTTCACCTACTGGAAAAAGGTGTCATCCGATTTGGAAAACGATGGAAACTGCATAACCCCGTACGTTATGGACCATTGTTAAGATCCTTAAAAGGTTCGGACTCCATTGGACAAAGACACACTTGAGCTTCCTGAAGAACTCAGTAATGTCCACAGTACTTTCCACATTTCTAATTTAAAGAAATGCATATATATAGAATCCCTCATCATTCCAATGAAAGAGCTTCGGCTCGATGACAAACTCAATTTTTGTGGAAGAACCAGTGGAAATTATAGATCGAGAAGTCAAGCAACTAAGACAAAGTCGTATCCCTATAGTCAAAGTAAGATGGAACTCTAAAAGAGGACCAGAATTTACGTGGGAATAAGAAGATCAAATTCGTGCCAAATATCCACATCTATTTCCAAACATCACTCCAACATCCAACTAAATCTCGGGACGAGATTTCTTTAAGGTTGGGAGACTATAACAACCCATAATTTTCCTCAGTGTAATTATCCATCTATTATATTTAATAGAACCATTTTCACGGAAATATTTTTGTTTTATTCCATCCATTATGTAACGTAACTTACATTTCCAAAGTAAACGAGCTCACGCAACTACCAATGCCAATTCCATCAACGTTTAATATATCAATGTAACGTTATCAATATTTTCAAGTTAAATATGTTCTAAAATTTATTTTTACCACATACGTTATCTATTTAATGTACTATTTATAACATTATTATAAAACGGACTTTATACGTTAACGTTTATATCAAAACCCCGACTAGATGAAATGTTTACATACAATACAAGTGTACAAGTTATCAATGCATAAAATTCAAACTATGTTTTCCCGTCGCAAAACCCTATAAAAACTCCTTTAAGCTTATATGAGATACATAAACCCATAATGCCAAGTACCAGACACAGAGAGAGATTCAAATAAGCTATTTTGCCTCTAATTTCTTATGAGATTTCATACCACCTTTTAAGCATGAGTTAAAACTCCTACTAGCACCACATTTGAACTAAACTTTCCCTCCATATCACCCTAGCTCATCCTAAAACCCTAACCCTAACTCAAAACCCTAATAAACCCGCCAACACCCTAACTGGTTTCGAAACCAAGCCAAAACCAAGCTAGCACCCTCCACCATAATCCACCACCTTGCCTACCACTTTGTCACTACCATTGAGCCCCAAACCAAACACCTCACCACCTCCTTGTCACCTACTCGTTACCTTGCACCCCAAGTAAAGCACCTTGTCACCACCTTGGTGATTCGAACCCTTCACCACCACCCTACACCTTGCTAAGCTATAGTCTTAGCTTCTAATAGTCACCATTGCTAGAAACTTGGCCACCACTCTTTCTTTAACCCTATAAATAGCCGAAACCCTCCGCACTTCCAGAAACTCACCACAAAACTAGACCTATTCTCGAAATGATGTACTAGTCGAGCCCTAGAAGAAAAGAAAGAAGGTTTAAGCAAGTAGGATCCAAGGTTTAAGAAGAACAAGAGGTTCTTGATTCATCTCTAAGGATTTTTAACCCATTTCACCATCTTCGAACCATTCCGAGTTCTTATAAGTTCTACAACTTGTTCTATAAGCTCTTGATATGTTTTAAATCCTTTATAAGCTTTGTTTAAACCATTTGATCAAGCTAAACTCTTTTAAAAACTCCTTAACCTAACCGAACCCTAAATCGACCTATTTTTGGAAACCCTAATCTATTCGAACCCTATAAATAAGCTAGTATAAGCTTACTCTAATCCTAATAAGCTCTTATGTACTTTCATGATCACGTAAGATAAGCCCTTAAACCCTAAGCTTATTCATTTGGTTTTCCTAAACCAAACGCACCTTAAAAACCCTAAAACCCTTTTCGAAAACCCTAATAAGCTATAAGCCATAAGCTGGTCTTATAAGCTATTCTAATAAGCTAACTTATCATTTTTATAAGCTTTGAAACCAACTCTAAAAGCTCTAAGCTTTCGGGTCTTAGTTTTAAAACCAAACACACCCTTTTTGAACTATCGAGCTTATAAGCTCATTTCATAAGCTTTAAGCTTGCAAAACCAACTTATTTTAGCTTATTATGATAAGCTATACGCTGCAAAACGAAATCGGATTTAAAAATACAAAGTATATGGAATTTAGACTTAAAATGCAATCGTTTTGCCCTTCGGGGGCTATATATTGTATATTTTGAAACTTATTAACTTTCGGGCCAAAAATATAATTACTCTAAACTTAAAACTACAAGGGCCTGTTTTGCTATATTTGAAAGTTAAGGGTTAAATGTTTTAAAATCATATATAAAGGGGTTTAAATTGCAAAAATATATATACCAAGGGTATATATTGTCAATTTCAAATTCTTAAGGGTATAAAATGTAATATTTTTATATTTAATAATAAAAATATATTTAAACGTTATAAGACTCGATTTTATTAAAACCTGACACATTTATCGTTCATTCATCGATCGAACATATAAAAATAATTATGTTTATAGTATTTAACATAATATAATCATCCACATTCGCTTTTGATGAAACTTAAAAAGATAAAACTTATCCATTTAAACTAAACGTTAATTCACGTTACTAGAGAATTTCATGTGAGCGGGCTGTTCAATTTGGGATAAACGTTCTTGAACGATGTCTTGCTGCTGTAATAATGAATTAATAAAGAGTCCCTAGCTCCTCAAGATCGTTACATACATTTACCACAGGATTAAGAATGATAGCCTAGACTCGAGTTGAATAACGGATGTGGATGTTCAAAAAATTAATATTTACGTGTAAACGTTATAAAAAAAATTTTGAAATATAAACAAACGAACCAAGATTTGACATCTTACCCTAGTATGCGTGACAAAGAGTCACATGTACTCTTCCATTTGATTTTCCATTTGATTTACTTTTGCCATCAATCAGATTTCCCTGTTAAGGTGAGTTCATAGTCCCACCTTTATATGTTTTTCCAAACCTCATGGGGGGATACATGCTATAAACCATGAATACACGTATTTTTTAACTGTATGCTATCTTGATATATTATTGCCTAAGTTTACCTCCATTGCCAATATCATTTAATCATGAACCATTAATCACTTGCAAGTGAACGCGAATATTGTGGATAGATCTATCGGGATTGACGAATCCCGTTTGTGTTTACCTGTACATGAGGTAATCAAATGCACTTTATTTGAGAATAATGGGCAACTTTGGCAAGTTACCTTTCCAAGAGGATAGTTGTTCCTCAATAATGTCACTGAGGTAATTTCCATGTTAACATTTGATTTCATGAGCTTAGGGCAATAATATTGTTTTCCATGATAATTGTAATTGTACAATTATTACCACTTATGATGACTTGTATTCAACCATTTCATTACAAACCTATGAATTTCACTCAACGTTTGTGTTGACCTTTTTAGCATGTTTATCTCAGGTAACTAAGCGGTTTTAGGCATAAAGTGGCATGGACTTGAAGACGTCCAAACTTGTTATCATTCAAACTTTATGTTTTTAGTGTATTTTGGGACCTCCTTTTGTAAAACACTGATATGATATTGAATGATAACTGAATTTTCCAAAACGTCTTTTTTGAGTCGTTTTCTATGATTATGTCTGTTGATTCATGAAGTAATACCCCAATTTAACTTCCGCTGCTATATGAATTTTCCGGGTGTTACAAAAAATGACAATTGTCCAATACAAGAATCATTCGACTAGGGAGGATAAGTTCATAGATCTGTATAGCTTTGACAGCTGCAGTGTTGCCATTGGCAACATACAGATCCAAAGCTCCTTTATTTAACTTTCGATATCCTCTAAGCCCCTAGATTGTATTACAAATATGAGTGCCACAACCAGTGTCATAAATCCAGGAATTACTTTTAGGAAATGAGAACGGTTCTATAGTGAAGATACCTTATGTGTCAGATGCACTGGCTTTATTCTTCTTCAACTCTGCCAAATATAGAGGACAGTTCCTCTTCCAGTGTCCAGTCTTGTGACAGTGGTGACACTTAGTGTCCTTAGCAAGATGCTCCTTTTTAGTAGGTGGGGGGATCTTGTGTCTAGGATCATAAGCAATCTTGCTTTTTCCCTTGCCTCTTTGCTTTCCCTTGCCTCGTGCTTGCGATTTAGGTTTCTGGATTTGACCTTGCCTTATAGCTAGGACAGAAGGAGTTTTCTTAGGTATACCTTTTTCTGCAAGTTTTAGCAAGGCATGTAGTTCAAGTATAGTCTTCCCCATGCCGTGCATGTTATAATTTTGCACGAACTGGTCATAATCCTTTGAGAGTGAAGTAAGAATCAAGTTCACCCCAAGGACTAGAGGCATGGGATAGCCAATTCGCTCTATTTGATCCAAGTAGGCTTTCATCTTTAGCACATAGGTGCTAACAGATTGGCCTTCCTCCTGCTTGCAAGCATGAAATGCCTTGACAGTTTCAAACAGTTCTTGCTCAGCCTGCTGCTGGAACATAGTTTTTAGTTCCTGTAGGATCTCAAATGCGGTGCGGTCCTCCAAGTTCTTTTGAATCTCGAGGGTCATGCTCACCAGCATAAGACAAGCTACTTCTTGTTGTTCAGCGACCCTACGGGTGTAGGCATTGCGAACAGCAGCAGTTGCAGTGGCAGGAGGCACTTCAGGTAAGGCCTCTTCCAGGTGGTGCAACTTTTGTTCATTCCTACGGACAATCCTCAGGTTGCGATACCAGTCCAAAAAGTTGCTACCATTCAACTTCTCTTTTTCGAGAATTGACCTGATTGAGTTGTTGTTTCTGGTTTGAGTTGCAGCCATCTACAAAATAAAGTTCAAGATTTTAGTATTTTCAATAATTAATCCTTTAAAAATTAACTACCCAAGTTTATATAAAATAACTAATTTTACGAAAGGCTAAGATCCTCATTGAGGTTCCATCATCATATCAGTTGATCTGCTAGCAATGATAGATTCAATAGGTAGGTGACGTTCACCAATTGCAAAACTTGTGCAATTCTTAGACCATATAGGACTCATGACATTTGTAACCAAAGAAACAACGTCAAGCTGGCATGTTTAGTCCCATCCTTGCCTCGAGCCAAGGTCTCACCTGCTTAACTCGATTAAGTCATCCAATGCGAGAACATGTGAGAATATGTCTAGGTCTCACGCATAGAGAATAATCACCTTGGGTTACAATTCACCTACGTCTTACGCAAAGTGAAGAGCAAATGCAAGTGTTCTCAACCAATTGGACGACATGACTTAAATTTGACGGGTATTATTTTTGATAAATACATGATCAAAAAGTGTGTACGAGGAAGCATGCATTCATCCTTCATAGCACAAGTTAAAAAAAACTATTTTTAACTTAAATCTAATACTTGTTTTATATCATTTATGTGTGTCAAGTTTTTCATTTTCATGACTAATATATAACCTAGGTGGAATAAATATTAGTTTAAACAATACATAAATTAAATAACAATCATAATATTTATTTAGTGTTATTTATATAAAAACAAGTGTTTAGTTTCAAATCATATTTAAACTTTAAACTAAATCAAAGATTTAGTTTTTAAAAATTGGTTTATGTTTTATTTTTAGTTTTTTGTAAAAACATTTTCAAGTTATATACATTCTAAACATATATAAAAGCAAACAACCAAACACAACCATAAGTATGCAAAGCCTCAACCGATGAAAAACTTATGCTTGGTCTTGTGAGCCATCACGAGAACCAAGAAGTCAACTAAAGGTTAACCACACAACCACAAGGAGGGCTCTCACTTGCTCCAAGAACCATCATGAGCAAGTGAAATCCTTAATGAACATGATGCCCAAAACTGCCATAAAATTTTAGCTGAATTGACGGGCCTGAAACTCCTAGAAGGAATCTTCCCCAATCTGAGCTCCAGTTGAAGAAATTGTAGCCCCATGAGTTGTGCACCTGATCCAAAAATTTCAGCTTCTAACTCCCTATAGAACTCCAGGAAACCTACTTTTAGTGGAGGTTACTCCAGCAGCTCCGAATTTGACTTTATGCCTTTAACTTTTTGCGCCATTCGAAACCAAACATCGGTTACAAAATTTTTATGATTAAATACATTTATCCTATCATCTAACTACTATAAAGTGCCCAAACAATGGCTACAACAAAAATTAAAACCATACAAAAAGAAGCCAAAACAATGGCAAAACCCAAAACTTAAATTAAATGCAATATCAAGCGAATCAAGTCACAAGAGGTCAAGGTTTTCATCGGCTTTGCATATGCAACATAATAATACCATAATATCATGTATAAACAAGGTGTTGGCTAAGTCCATGGCCAAACATGCATGTATTTGCCATGGATACAAAATAATTAACAAGATATAAATTGTTAGCCAACGAATCGAAGAAATAAATTAACTAGAATTAAAACCCTGATTTGTACGTGTAACCAATGGCTTAAGGATCACTTAGTACTATATTAAAGACCTTATAACAGCCATATTATTTCAGAAAATAATGCCCAAAGGGCTGATTTAAAACTGATTCAAGAATCGTTCCAAAACACGCAATTTAGGCCCTTTTACACGTACCCGATAGCAAAACCAATTAAAGTATGCATAACAAATGGCTATGGGATCAAAAATAATAGATCATAAGACCCTATATGGGTCAAGTTAATTTCAAAAAATAGGCCCTAGGGGCTGTTTCAAATTATCCTTTTGAATCCATAAAAACACGCGTTTTTAGCCATTTTTACGCATACAAGATGATCATATGACATCATATGATGGCTCGTGATACCACTGTAGGTGATTCGACAATTAAATAACATATTATTAATAATTAAATGCAACGGATAAATCACCAATCAACGGATCCATAGAGTCATATGATCAATCATAAGAAAAACGAGAAGAGTAATACCTTTGTAGTATGATCGGTAGAATCAAATGGTGACCTTCACTTTAATACAAAACACCCAATGAAACCAAGTGATCAATGGGGATCACCTCTATGATGTATCCACACTACACTTCTTTGTATACCAAATAGATGCTAGTCTTAACCCTGTAACCTTGGATTTCACCTTGAATAAGCTAGATACAAAGTGATTGAAAAACAAGAACACAAAAACCTTAGAAAGAGTGTGTTTGTGCCGTGTTTTTATAAGAGGGAGGAGGGAGAGTCTTTTGGTAAGTTGTTATCAAATTAATTAGGAGATCATATCATTATCTTTTACTAGTAAAACAATCTTATCCCCTCCCTAAGACCATTAGATGGTCGGCCCCTATATGGGCTCATATGGGCCTCCTCTTTTGTTTTCCATGTCCAATTAACTAAGTACAATACTTAGTTATTAGAAGCCCGATAGTTATCCCGTGTTACGTGGGTTATTTATATACCGTAAATACAATAAACATGATATATAAAATGGTACCTCAATGTATATGTGTGTGACCCCATAGGCTCATATGTGTCTAGCCATATAATTATTTATTATAACATGAGCATACTCCAACACCTTGATGCCGGATTAATCTACCCGATTTCCGATAGTCCCTGGGTTAGTCATGTTCAGGCCGTCCTAAAGAAAGGAGGTATGACCATAGTTAAGAACAAGAAAAACTAGCTGATTCCTCAAAGAACGGTCACCAGATGGCGCATGTGCATCGACTACCGTAAGCTAAACAATGCAACCTGGAAAGATCACTTTCCCCTCCCATTCATCGACCATACGCTTGAATGGTTAGCTGGGCATGAGTACTATTGTTTTCTAGATGGGTTCTCAGGGTATTTTCAGATCCCTATCACCCCAGAAGACCAAGAAAAGACTACGTTCACTTACCCATATGGCACCTTCGCATATAAACGAATGCCATTCGGATTGTGCAATGCTCCGACAAATTTTCAACGCTGCATGACGGACATATTCCATGAACTGATCGAGGATAGCATGGAAGTATTTATAGACGATTTCTCGGTCTTGGGTAGTTCCTTCGACCACTGCCTCCAAAACCTAGAGAAAATGATGAAGATATGTGAGGGGACCAACCTTGTATTGAACTGGGAAAAATGCCACTTCATGGTAAAGGAAGGGATAGTCCTCGATCATAAAGTTTCTGGATCACGAATCGAAGTGGACAAAGCAAAAATCGAGGCAATCTCCAAACTACCATATCCCACAAACGTAAAAGCCATTCGGAGCTTCCTAGGGCACACAGGCTTCTACAGAAGGTTTATAAAAGATTTCTCACAAGTCGCACGCCTAATGACCCAGCTTCTCGTGAAAGATGCCCCCTTCAACTTCTCTGAAGAATGCATTAAAGCCTTCGACAAGCTAAAACAAGAATTAACATGGGCTCCCATCATGATTAAACCAGACTAGTCATTGCCATTTGAGATCATGTGCGACGCAAGTGACTACGCTATCGGAGCAGTGCTAGGGCAAAGGAAAGACAAACACTTTCAGCCTATACACTACGCCAGCAAAACAATGAACGAAGCGCAGGAGAACTACACAACAACCGAAAAAGAGCTTTTATCTATTGTTTTCTCGTTTGAGAAATTCTGACAATATTTAGTCCTATCTAAAACCATCGTCTTCACCGATCACTCTGCCTTACGGTATCTCTTCACAAAGCAAGATGCGAAACCACGGCTGATAAGGTGGATCTTGCTACTTCAAGAATTTGATATCGAAATATGTGACAAGAAGGGTGCCGAGAACCTTATAGCCGACCACCTTTCCCGGCTTGAAAATCCCAACCTTGGGAAGCTGACTAAAGCAGAAATTAGAGATTTATTCCCTGAAGAACAACTAATGACTATCTCCGATAGAGGTAATGAACCATGGTACACCGACTATGCTAACTACATGGCAAGCCGAGTTTTACCCTTCTGTTCCACCCGACAGGAAAAACAAAAGTTTTTCAACGATCTAAGGCATTATTTTTGGGATGAGCCATTCTTATTCAAGCAATGTGCGGACCAAATCATACGAAGATGCGTCGCTGGCTACGAGGCAGCCCAAATCCTTCAACAATGTCACAGCGGACCATCAGGGGGACATCATGGGATCGCCACAACCGCAAGGAAAGCCTTCGAAGCAAGGTTCTATTGGCCAAATATCTTCCGCGATGCACGCAAATTAGTCTGAGCTTGCGATGCATGTCAACGAGCCAGCAACATCTCTTCAAGGAATGAAACACCACAAAAATACATCCAAGTCTGTGAAATATTCGACGTTTAGGGAATAGACTTCATAGGGCCATTCCCCTCGTCAAATGGAAACAAATAAATCTTAGTAGCTATCGATTACGTATCCAAATGGGTTGAGGCTCAAGCCTTCCCCAATAGCGATGCTCGAAACGTAGTGAACTTCCTCAAAAGATTATTCACCAGATTTGGGATACCAAAGGCTCTAATAAGTGACAGAGGAACCTACTTCTGAAACTACCAAATGGAGAGAGCAATGAAAATGTATGGGGTAGTCCATCAGTTCTCCACCGCGTATCACCTGCAAACCAACGGGCAGGTCGAAAACACTAACCAAGAAATCAAGCGTATTCTTGAGAAGACTATTGGGAACAACAGGAAAGAATGGTCTAACAAATTGGATGATGCACTATGGGCCTTTTGAACCGCGTTTAAAACCCCCTTAGGAAAAACCTCATTCAGAATAATCTATGGCAAAGCATGCCACCTCCCTGTCGAACTCGAGCATAAGGCTTACTGGGCCATCAAGGCCTGTAACATGGATTTGACAAAGGCTGGATCTAATAGGTTTTTACAAATTAATGAATTGGATGAATTAAGACTTGATGCCTATGAATCCTAAATTTCCTACAAGGAAAGAACCAAGAGGTGGCACGATAAACGAATAAAAACGCAAACCAGTTATGAAAAGGGCGATAAGGTGTTGCTCTTTAATTCGCGTCTAAGATTATTCCCAGATAAGATGAAATAAAGATGGTATGGTCTATTTGCAGTAAGCAAAGATATGAAGAATGGATCAATTTAACTTTATGATGAGAATGGGAATGAATCTAACGTAAATAAACAACGTGCAAAAGCATACCAAAATGACATGCAGATTGTTGATAAAGATGATGATATCACACTTGAGGATGAAGGAGAAGTCCCATGAGGACGTATGACTTCGAGTCTCGCTACAAGACTCATAAATAAAGAAAAGCGCTTCTTGGGAGGCAACCTAATGTTTATTTTCCCGCATATTAGGAGTGTCTTGTGTTTTAATTCTTTACTATTTATTCTTGTATGTTTGAAATATATTTTGCAATCATGCTTTGTTTTGTCTTTAACCTCGTCTTATTGACAATCAAAGGTATTTTGTAATAAAATAAGTGTAGGGGAAATTATCCGGTTTTTAAGAACCAATTTAAACATATTAAATAAATTGTTTAAATTCATTCGCGTCAGTTTCGAGTCACATGATTGTATTGACTAATCTCAGTTTTCATGCAGTAATTCATACAAGAAATAACTTATATAATCGCGTGCAGGAAATTTTTTTAAAGAAAACGAAAAGAAAATTTTCACAGTCGCTAGCGACGGCGTCAGGATTTATCTTGATGGCGTCGTGATCCCAGCTACATGAAAATTTAAAAAATTTCAAGTATTTTGAAAAATAATTTGTACAACATTTTGTAATTCTTCTATAAACCTGCATAAACTTATGATTACATCATTACTTTCATCCTATCTTTACTGCTTTTATAGACTCAAACCCTAAAATCTCGTTGTATATATATCTATCCTGCCGATTTTATGCTCGGTGTAGTTGTCTTTGTCTTTGATTTACAGGTTATATTTGATAAGAAGAATCTTGGAAGTTTTTAGGAAGTTTCATTGGATGATTCTTACAGGACGATTTAACCAGTTATCGCATGTTTCTTCTACATTATAGAGCAAACCAGGGGAGTACTAGTTTCTTTTACTTGTTTTCTTTTCCCTTTATTCGTTTTTACGGGTACTTCTAAAGAACATTGGGGACAATGTTCAACTTAAGTGTATGGGTAAATAAGACTTAGAAACTATTCCTTCAATTGCCATTTGCTTTGTCCTTAAAATAACGGGTAATATATTGAAACATAGCATAAAAGGTAATTTTAACCAAAATTTATTTTTTATGACACATACTGACGAAAACTGAGTATTAATAGCGTCTCATAGATAGGAATTTATATGACTAGCACAAAAACCCTCGGAATTCCACCTAAAAAATGTGAGATTCGCCTTTAGATCTTTAGGAATTCGGGTATCCATTTTTGATACCCAAGATAGTTTATATCTTTAGCTTGTTCAAGTTAAGGTTCAAATGCAATCATATGTTTCTATTTCATCGTTACGGATGTGTACGTATGGTCTTTGTCGCTTTTTCTGGAACATTGGTATCGGTATTAAATTATATGAGTGTACAGGTAGTATATTAAATTGTAGAACTTGTTTTTGTGGTGCATCCCAAGACGGCATAGTAAGTATTAGGATTTGATAGATAAGTGGCACTAGGATTAACCCATGTTTAAAACCTGTAATTGTTACGATGGTCACCTCGATCATATAACTATCCCACACCTTGCCATGCACTCACTTTTAGTGCATGATATCCCTTAGTACACCCCTCCGAGCCTATCCTTTTTACGGTTCTTGTACTTTTCTGGTTAAGCCGGACTATTAATAAAGAGCATTATTAACCCTTGAACCAATTGTTACACCCAAATCGCCTTAGCCCACCTTATATGTACGCACCTTTAGTACATTATTGTTTTAACCCAAGTTAATTATTGAGTACACGGTTCCTAAGTCCTTATCCTTGTAAATACAGTTTTGAGACGATTGGGATTCATGGTAGTATTTATTTCGTGGAAGAATAGGGGAAAAAAGTTAAGTCAATACCCCCATATGTTTGTTAAATGGTTTCCATGTTATATGTAATTATGAGTTCTAAAACTCAAGTGTAGGGGTATGTTTATAAACCCTAAGTGATGAATTATGTTATTAATAAAAATGAGAAAAATAGAAAAGAAAAGGAAAGAGATTAATGTAGAGTTGTGTAGAGTTTGTATATCTTTATCTGAGTCTTTGACTTAGCAACCTAACCAGCGTGTATTCATATAAATAATTAGCTAACCCTTTCACCCCAAATTCACCCAAAAGTCACTCCCCAAATGTATCCCATCCGTTTCCGTTTCCATTAATGTTATCTTACACCTACACCCCACAACCCTTAAAAGACCTCTTTGATAGTAACGACTAATACTTGCGCCTAATGGTAGAGGTTTGATCCTTTACCAAGCCTATGGTAATTATATGCTATGACAGGTAGTGAGTGTTAATTTTTCGTTTCCTATAGTTGTTATAATTTATTATACACCCAAGAGAAAGAGAGAATCCCAAACACTTATATGAGGTGCTAGTATATACTTTTCGTGCTTTTAATTATAAGGTCTAGAAGGTTGTGTTGTAAACTGCTTTTAAAGAGCAGGTTAAATACCCCCAATATCGCTATTGTCTAGGTAGAAAAGCCCATTTGCTTAAGGACAAGCAAATCCCAAGTGTAGGGGTATTTGATGAGGTGTCATTTTATACACTTTTCAGGGTCATTTAACCCCCTAAATCATGCAAATTTGCCTAGATTATGTGATTAATCATTTGTTTTCAGGTTTTTAGCACTTGGATGGCATTTAGAGGAAATACACATAATTTGGGCTCATTTAAAGAAGAAACGGATAAGACTACGGACCGTGGAGACGACATCGTAAGCATAAAGCGACACTGTCATGATCTTTCTAGTGATGGCGTCGAGGATTTGATGACGACGTCAGGACGCAACCGACCATTACTTGATGCCGTCGCAGTATTTTTCCTATAAATACAAAACCGATTTTAGGGTTTTAGATGTGTAACTTTGTATAACTTTTGGGAAACGAACCCTAATTATTCTAGAAGCTTTTAGGCCGTCTTTAGGGCCTCAAAACCCTATTGTAACTGACCTTAATCTATGTTTTAATCAAGTAAGATTATTTATCATTAATCATTAAATATGTCTATGTGTTGTTTGATTGATTTATGTTCTTGCTTTCTTTATAACATGTTAGGCTAAACCCTCCTTTTTATTTACTTATAATTATATGAAACTTAGATTTTAGATCCTTTTAATGTTGCTTCTTGTGATGGATGTTCATGTAGGCTTTAAAAAACTAGCCATAAGATATTAAATTGCATAGACGTCTAGGGAAACGTGAGTGTGTAGAAAGGATACCATCGGTAACAGTCTTCATACTACCTTACCCCTAATATGGTTGATCCCTCTTAAGATATTTCAATTGCATTTAATATACTCTTAGGGGCCTTGTAATATTCTTCATACTACCTTACTTGTGCGTTGCCTTAACATAATATTAAATAGACGGCGATTTCGTGTAATTCGTTCATGACTTAGGAAATACTTACACAGATCATCACAAGTGTGACAAAGCAACAGGATTAGGAGAAGCAATCTATGGAGTAGTACATGATTAAGTAAATACACCTTTTTATCATAAAGTTATCACTAGTAGATTAGATTATATTTAGTTTAATTAGTTAATCAAACCAACCTCTCAAACCAATGATTTTTACTGCTTTCTATAAAATAAAAATACAAAAAGAATCTTCTCTCAACCCCGTAGACCTCTGTTAGATTCTGTTCAAGCCTTCCCAACCTATTCCCCTAGAGAACGATAACAACCCCCAAGTCTTACCTATACTACTACTACAACGATTAGGTACGCTACCTAGGGAGTTGAAAAACTTCATGTTGAAGTCTTTACGACAACCGCCATCAATAATATATGCAAGGAAAAATATCCATGTTACGAACAACTTATATTACTCGCAAAAAAGTATCTATGTAAGGAATAAAATGCAACATAATAACCTTAGAGCATTAACTAACGATCATATACCATGTGCCTTTAAAACTAAATAATACTATCAGTAGTAACAGTCATCATTTTAGTGGTGTGATGATGGAACACATAGTTATAATCGTAGAAGTAGCCACTATTGTCGATAATAATAGCATTTTATAGTATTAGTTTCTACCATCGAAGAGTTTCTGATAATAAAATCAACAAAGATGTTGCTAAAAATACAATTCATCTATCTTTTAACAAAGATCATACCGATTTTAATATGTCCTAGTTGTCCGTAATTGTTATACAGATGGTATGTCTTTATGATATATAACTCTAAGTTTGTATCTAATTACAAAAATGTGGTAAATTATTTTTAGTGGGCTCTTGATGAACTATTCATTTAGTTGTAGTGTAAGTCTTTTGAATGACTAATTTATACTAATGATCTTATGATCTTATATAAAATTGAATTATGTTATGATCTTATAGCCAATTAAATATTATAAGCATATAGTATATGTAACTTCAACATATACAATTATATATGTCAATTTGTCACCTTACAAGTTACATTGTACTCTTCTGGTAGCTATTTTCACTCATAGTGATAGTATCTCAGCTAACCTTTCATGACTTTTTTTAGCTTCCTATATATTATAAGATAAAGCATTGTATGATAAGCTATTAAGTAGACCCATGGACCATTTAAAAAAACCATTTTGCCATATTGACACAAAGATCTCCACTTTCACACGCCTTAATAAAACACATAAACATAATAGTAGTTTTTTTACAAACTTTAGTTTTTTTAAGTTCTTAATAACCTGTTTGATGAGCTATATTGACATTATTTAATACATGAAAGTAATACATACCAACACATTGGTTATGGGTGATATTTTTGTCCAATATATAGTAAAAGTGTACAAAGCAAAATCCATTCAACGAACCGATAAACTTGTCCACAAATTCTACTTATGTCTTCTTATGAAACACACTCTTAAATGGATTATTGATAACACTGTATGTAAAAATTGGTCATGATCAACACAAGACCCTCGCGTACACATTGTCTATCATCTTCGATGAACATATTATCCACACAACCTTGTATTTTATCACCCTATATAAACATATGAATAACGAATTTATTAACACGATTGATATATGAAAATGACGTAATAAATCAATTCAACAAGCGACAAACCTGTTCATCCATGAATACGACACTGTAGTTTGCATTTTCATTAAGATTTCCATACATGAGTTCACACCATAGACGTATAACTCTAACTTTAATTGGTTCTTGTGGTATGGATTTGGTAAGTTTTTTGATGAGTAAATAATAGCTAGTCATATTTTTTGAAGAACAAAAGGTTCTCCTTGAATTTTAATGATCTATATGTTGTTGAAACAGAGAGATATACAAATAGATCGACACTTTTTCTTTGGTAACTAACTACCACTACCCACACACTCCTTAATTTTAGGTAACCATGATCTAAATATTTGACTTCAATTCTAGTAGGTTAATGCATTTTATAACTTACTACTACTTGACCACATTACCATGAATTGCAATATCTAGCAATATACAAAATTTACTTAAAAAGTGTATGTTATGTTAAGACTTACTAAGTATATGTTATTATGTCATTAGAAAGTGTTGCAGTCCTTCTTATAGTATGTATGGCATATTGAACTTTTGAGGTTTGGTTTAAGCTTGGTTTTCCGGATTATGGGCTATTAAACTTTTGAGAAGCTAGTTAGCTCAAATTTTAATTCAACACCTAAAGTTAATAAGCTAAGAAGCCCCAAAAGAGTAAACTTATTGGCTATTAAGTAGGCCAATAAGCCTCTAAGGTGGAAAAATAAGCCTAAACAAACACCCCCTTAGGCCACTTAAGATATGAATTTGCAATGAGTAAATAAACTTTATTGGATCACATGAACTGATCCAGTTTCTTTCTCAAGACACACCAAATTAAGTAGCTAAACAACGACATGAATTGCATTTGACTGCTACAGATATCTTGCCAAATTGGCAGCCTAAAAAAAGAGTAACATGTAAAACAATCAATAAATGTTGTATGATATAGCTATATCAAAATACGGATACATGTTACTGATATAATTCAACAGGCGTTTCAAGGAGTGTTTCGCAAATCAAGAAGCCAATATGATCAGATTAGGTTGTACATACTTGCATTATGTGACTCGCTTTCTTTGGTGACATCTTAAGGCTTAAAACGTTGGAATTTAATTCAATTCAAGGACTAGTGTATCTTTTTAGTCTGTCATAAGGTTTGTTTACCACTTAATCAGAATGATGAAAGACGCACACACACAAAATCACTCATTTAGTCTTGATATATAACCTTTTTATATCTATAAGTAGTTTTTTAGTTCTCCAAATTGCGTGAAGATGCAAAAATTAATAGAAAGCCAACATGAAATCATTTTTTAAAGAAAATGTCATTTTAAAAAAATCACAAAATTTACAAAGAAATGAACCACAACAGTAATCCACCAAATGTCTTTAATTCGCAGCTTGTCGTTGAGGTGTTTTAGGTTAGGAGGGCAAGTGAGGTTCCTGTTCTTTATAGCCAAAAATACCACTCTCCATATAACAGTTAGTGGGCTCCCTTGTGGTTTGTTAAACCAATACAAAGTCGTCTAACAAAATAGTACTATAACAACTTTAATCATAGTCCCTACTGATATCCCGTAACCCCGTCCTTTGCCTATAATATTTTATATATACATCAACATTCTAACTGCAAAAAATGACCTAAGACTAATGCAGAAGTAGAACCTATTAAAGAAGTAAAGCATTAACTTCTCCTCCTGAGGGTCAGAAGTATCAGATTGGTCACACCAAAATCCCAAAATGTTTGACTTTATGGCACTACCAAATAATGTTATGGTATAGAGCCACATATAGCATAGCGAGCTGACTTATCAAGCGCTCAACCTGAAAGGGCATGAAATCAGTTGTGAGCCCATCATGGATGCAATCTCCAGCCATACTTATCAGTTGTGAGTCCATCGGACGAGGTATAACATAGTTTAATGATATAAATAATTGACTTTATAAGTAAAGATTCGTGAGAAACTATTATAAGAGTACCTCATAAAGATAACGAGGTTAATAGAAACTGATTTCATTGAAAATGTTTGAAAAACATATCATTCAACAATAGATTGTGAAATCTGTAATCATACTGCACTTAACGTTAACTTCATAGAAAATGAGATAAACTATTAAAACATGTAAAAATGCAAAGCACTTGTTGCAACTTGATTATCTCCAAGTAACTGTGTCTCCCCGAGTAAATAAAATGTCATCTTCTTTATTGTATAATATTTGGTTGCATCCTTGAACCTTTTCCAATCGCCTCTCATTACGACATGAAATCCTTGCTTCTTTCTATTTAGCCTAGAGTCATGATACTTATGCATATTCATCTCAAAATCTTGCAATCCATATATTATAACAACAAACTTGAATTTGTTGATACGATGACGACGAACTAAATAAGAAGGAATAGCCTGTAATAAACATGTTATATTTTATAAAATATAAGTAATATCAATTTATTAACATGAGGAATCTGTTTTAGAAAAAAGTTCATACCAAACAATGGTATCCATGATCTTGATTAGTTGGATCATTTGCACTATAATGTTACAGTTAGTATACCCTTTATGTAACCTTTGCCCCTTTTGTGTTCCGAATATTTCATTTTTAGTCCTCTGACTATTTGACGTTTGTTAGTTTATTCAGATTTTATACCGTGTTGACGGTGGTGATTTTGTTGAGAATTGTGGAAATTTATGATTTATTGTGAATAATAGTCCTTTTTAGAGGTTATTATTGTGTTGTTTGCATTCCGGGTGGTTGACCCGTGAATTTTGATAAATGCAAAAAAAACGAGTCCCGACACGTCTGTTAATGTCCAAATGAGTTTTGAAGGGTTTAAAGTGTAAATATGTCGTGTAAATACTCTAGGTTAATGGAAAAGTATTTTGAAAGTGAATAAAAATTCAAATTAACTTTGGGGAAGAATTTACTGTTAAGTTTTACGAGCTTTTAAGTAATCCCGACACAAAAACGACACCCGAGCCCCCCCTTGGATACCATGACCGGTTATAGTCTCATAAGGGACAAGGAGGCATGATTTTAGCTCCCTTGTCTAGCAATTGTACACATATATTCCATTTTATAACCAACATCTTCATTCATTCATCTCATTTTCAAAAAAATAAAACACACACATAAGTGTGCGTGTGTGTGCGTCCAAAATAAGCCACCAAACAAACACCATAAATTGTCC
>BQNB010032323.1:26769-53264 GCA_026074375.1 Tanacetum coccineum | reverse complement strand
TAATCGTTTCTTTTTGCATTTTTAGCATTTGGAAGACATTTGGTGGAAATACACATGATTTGGACTCAATTTAGGAAGAAAACGGACAAGGTAGCTGACGAGTGTGAAGATTGATGAAGGATTCAAGACCAGACTCTAGAGACGTCGTCTGAATAATGTTGACCGCGTCTGGACTCAAGTGGGATGCCGTCTGAATCATGGAGACATCGTTTGGATCAGTCGTCAAGTTTGAGGACCTAAAGAAACCCTAGATTGGCGACGGCGTCTGGAAAATAGTGACGCCGTCGCGGCCTGAATTCTATATATACAAACTCAATTCTACGTTTTTCATATACACTTTTGATAGAAGAAGTTAGGATTTAGTTCGTGGGAAAACGGGGTTGTTAGCCTTAATTTTATATAAGTCAAACAAGAATGTTATCGGTCTTATTAGTGGCAATTAGTCTTGTAATGTAATAGGCTAGTCGGGTATTAACGGGCTTGGTTTGTAACCTAATATTGTCCATGTTTAGGGTTAAAACCCAAGTTAGACCAAGCCCGGCCCATTAAGAAAGACCATGTGCCAAGTAAATGGCTAAGGGTATAAAAGAAACCCTCTCCACACATGGAGAGGGAAAAGAAACCCTCTCCACACATGGAGAGGGTGTTGGTTGCATTTGTTTCATTTTGTAATCCTCCACTTCTGTCTCTAATCTAATCTTCTATCTTTTGTTTCTCTCTCTATTTTTTGCTTATTTGGTATTACTTATTATGTTGTGTTTGGATTAAACATGTGGGACAACAAGTGGTACCAGAGCTCATGGGATTATTGGCTAGATTGTGTGTGCGTTTTCTTGGTTAGATTCGATCAAAAGTTTGGTTTTTGAAGGTTTATGGTCTCATTTTTGACACTCTTTGATTCTCACGATTGTAGTGTTAAAGTTGGTGTTTTTATTGTTGTTATAGCCTTCTAGGATCAAGTTGTGCAAAAGAAACCAAGCAAAAACGTTCAAAAGGGTGATTTTTAGGTGGAAAAAGTTGTGTTTTTCATCACTGCGTTTTGTCTCTCTGGTGAATTTCTTGACTGCGTTTTGTCTCCTGCATTTTGTCTCATTAGGGACTGCGTTTTGTCTACTACGATTTGTCTACTGCGTTTTGCCTAATTTGAAGACCAATACTGCGTTTTGCCTAAGAGGAACTCTGCCCAACTCATTTCTTTACTGCATTTTATCTAAGACTCTTCACTGCGTTTTGTCTAAGATTCTTCACTGCGTTTTGTCTAAGACTCTTCATTACGTTAACTCATTTCAACCAAACCAAATCATAATTAAACAACATATCACCTAATCTAACAAACAATCATCACTTTTAACATACAATCACTAATCATTGTATCGATCCAACAATTATCATAATACAATCAACACTTNGTCTCGAATTTGAAGAAATGTTTAGCTGATGAACCTCTTGCTATACTGTTGGATGAAATCTAAGTTGATGACAAATTGCACTTCATTAAAGAACCTGTCAAGATCATGGACCGCGAGGTCAAGCGTCTGAGGCAGTGTCAAAATACGCTGGAACTCCAGGAGGGGTCCTGAGTTCACCTGGGAACATGAAGACCAAATGAAAAAGAAATACCCACACCTTTTCACCAACTCTGCACCCACGGCAGAGGTTGCGTCTTAAGCTTTGAGGACAAAGCTTCTTTAATGGGGAAAGAAAATTTAGCCGTTTCCGTTTAGTAATTTGAAATTTTAAAAGTTTCATTTAGCTTTTCCGTTTAACCGGGAAGTTGTTCCGTTATTATCTGAGAATCGTCACCGAGAGCGAACCAGGACACCAAACGTTGTAGTATTTTGGCAATAGCCACATTTTTATGTTTTAGGGCAATATCTAAAATTTCAAAATTTTTCGTGATACCGTTATTCGTTTCGTTACTTACGTGTTCCGTGGAATTTAAACTATACTTTGTCATCCATACAAGCCTTGTAAATTAATTCATATTGAGCACTAGTGATCCTAAAATATTTAAGACCATTTTGGTCCCCCCCTTGTGGCTCACATACACATCCAAACCAATAACCTAGCAACATTGGGATACCATTTTGCACATTTGAATTATTTAGACAACATTCCAACAAATTAAGGGAAGGACTAGTACTAGATAACTCATGATAGGGAGATCATTTTGGTCCCCTCTTTCTTGTCCCCTAACCAAACGGCACACACAAAAGTGTATATGTGTGTGTGTATGTGTAATCCTTGTATTCATATGCATTTGCTTCTCATTTTTACATAATCATTTCACACACAACTTTTATTTTCTCTTGCTCTTTGTCTCTTCCAACCCACGAAAAACACAAACACATACATAAATCCATACATTTTTCACTTTCAATCATTTAAATTTGAATACTAGTAGAAGGTTTGATCATTCAAGATCATTCAGGTATAAAATAAACAACGTTTGGGTTGTTCTTGATCTTTGTTCATCTCTTAAAAACCATTTTTCTTTGTAAGTCTTCAAAACTTCAAATAACTTGTACTTCCTTACTTCTCTTGTTGCATAAACCTTTGTTGTACAACTTGTTTTGTAAAAAGAATGATTTTGAAAATACATAAAACCTTAAAAAGGTATACTTATGGTTTGAAATTTATAAAAATAAATATAAGGAAATCATAGTTTTGTGATCGTGGTTATTTTCATGTGATAATATTTGTACTTTTGAGCTTATTGTATTCGGCTTATATTTGTGAGCTTATTTGAGAGCTTGTTTAATTATTTTGAGCTTATTTTAGTATATATACACGCGAAATAAAATGGAAAAATATAAAGAAATATTGTTGTGACTTATTTTCTTGTAACTTAGTTTTATTTTGGATATTGTTAGTTTATTTTTGAAAGGATGAAGCATTAAGCTATTTGACTTAATCCATAAGATCAAATAAGGCTTAATGGGCCTACAAGCCCACGTCACCCACAACATAAGCCGCGGCCCAAGCTTGTACACAAGCTTATGGGTTTGGCTTGTTATGTCTTGGCTTATTATAAGCTTGTGGTAGCTTATTGATGAACCTAGAACTTGTTTGTTATCTTTTTAGTATATCGGACTTATTTATTTCGTACTTTGGCGTTTTAAAGGCTTATTAGGCCTAAAAGCCCAATAAGTGTTTTAGTGACTCGTTAGACTTGTTTTAAATGGAAAACGATTGTATAGAGTTTGTAAATTGTAAATTGTGATTTGGAAGTGGTTTGAAATTGGTTTTTAATAAAGTCTACGACTTTGGAAAAATGAGTAAACACGAACGGGTCATGCCGAAATTTTGTAAAAATCTTATACTTAGAAATTATTTAGAAAGCATAAATAATAAAATGTTTTGACTAAATTACTTAACGATTTGGAAATGTCAAATTATAAATAACAGGTTTATTTATACGTTAATAATAATATAATATTATATTTATATAATTAATATAATATTATATACGTACTTACTTACAACTTAAGACTTTTCATAAAAATCGATCACTAACGTTTTTAATACACAAATAACGTTTACCAAAAATGAATAATAAACGTTCATGCATCAATCACATACGTTAACTTTCCGAGACTAAATCGAAACCCGTATTCTTCTAGGTCATACCCGTGTACCACCGTTCGTTCCGAGTGACCCTACTTTTTGACGTATACTCTTTACCTTATCATCAAGGTGAGTTCATAGCCCCACTCTTTTACTCGTTTTGAATAAATGTTTTATAACTTGGGGTGAGAAACATTGCTTGTTTTTAAAACTGGACACAAGTACTATACGTGAGATTTCCCTATTTACGTGTTGCCTAAGTAGCGTTTAGACCACTATTGCCCGAACTATCATGAACTGTTAATTTCTTGACTGGAGGACCGGTAACCGTCGAGGGGCGCGAAGAGGTAAATAGATCTATTGGGACAAATTATCCCTAATCACGGGTGAGTAGTCGCCTCACATACCGACGGGGCGCCCGATAAACGGATATATGTCATGTCGTACTGGTTAGGTTGTCTTTGGTCGGACACCTGGAAGGGCACAATTACTTATAGCAATGTACATGCTAGCATACACAATTAGCTTCAGTGTCATGAGCTTAGCGCAACGTAAATACTTTTTATGTGAAGTTGTATTTGTTATAACTGTCGCATACGTGTTGATAACTTGTGGTCCACTATAATAAACGTGTTGAACTAAACCTATGAATTCACTATGCCAACATAGTTGACCTGTTTTTAATAAAGCATGTTTTTCTCAGGTGCTTAGCAAGGATGCTGTTGATTGACTTATATGGAGTCTATATGCCTACACCAGTTTACCAAGAGATTTATCTATGTTTTAAATACCGTTGTTGAACTATTTAAGCTTCCGCATTTTTAAACTTGAATCTTTTGAATTTAATTGATGTAAAACTTATTATTATTATTTTTAATCTATGCAACGGTGTTTATTTTCAAAACGTACCCTTAGAGGTCGTTCTTTATGCTTTGTACTTGAGATGATCAATCAAGTCACGCCTCCGGACACGTGTTCCGTCCAGGCCCCGTCTGGGGGTGTGACACCGGTTTTGGCCAAAACCGGTTTACGAACCGGTTGACTAAAACCGGTTCGGTTTAAAAAAAAACCGGTTTTGTACACCTCTACTAACGACTAGATTGCCTCCAAGCCCCAATCAATCACAACAAAATCACAAAGTAGCGATTTCGATGACATTAAAAATAAAAAAATAAAAATTAATAAAAATATATCAAATTGGATGCTGAATTAAAGAACACAAAATTTTTAAAAATTTGATGAAATTAAATATAAAAAAAATAAATAGATAAAAAGATATTTCAATGTAAAATAAAGGTGATTTTTAATTAAGAAGTGACACGTGTCACTTTAGTATTTTCTTAAAATGAGATGAATGGTCAAGATTGCACATAACAAAAAGTTGTTACAAAAGGTTGTTATATAAAATGAGATGGATGTGTTTGTTGTTAAAAAATGATATTTCTATAAAAAGAAAAAGAAAAGTCTGAATTTTCAGACTTTTTAAATATGAAAGTGTCCCAAATACTTTATAATGTATAATGTAGTATAAATATAGATGGTATAGATTAGTATATAGATACACGCTAACAGGCCTAATTAGTAGACCTACTTTTGGGCCTATAATTATACCATTCAAAGAAGTTTGATCGTTTCAAATACTTCGAATGACAATAAACTCGGTAAACACTTTACACCTCAACTTGTTGGGCCCATTTTACATGTACCCTTTCAGTTAGCAGATTAAAATCAATCTTACAAGTCATGATGCTTTTTTTCTTCTTAAGAACAATATCGATAGCTAATCTTTATTTGAAATGATTGTTAATCTTTCTATGTAAGAACACTAGAGATATATAAGAATTAACAATATTTCAACATATATATGTACAATGACACGTCTTTGGATCTTTACATTTCCCTGCTGCAGACTTTCCCAACAAATCACGACAAGCTGAATTGCAATCTTTATCTGGACAATTATTTTGCCATGGAATATAGTAATCGCATACCCCAAGATGTATCTTCATATTAGTAATCTGATCATCACCTATAATGCCATCAATAGTATTAGTATCCAATCATTTTAATCGAATGAAAGAAACACATCAAAACGGAACAAACCAAGAATATGCACATAAATGTCAAAATCACCTGTTATTGTTGTTGATGATGTCGTTGCTGCGATAAGTAGTAAAAGGGTCATGAACATGCTAATCTACTTCATCTCTTTGCTTTTAGCTTCAATGTTGATTGCCAAAGAGTGAAGTTTGAAAATTTGTCTCCACATCAGTTGTTATTTTATAAGCTGTTGAGAGTTATTATGTCATTAACTAATAACCTTGTATGTTTACCTGCATTAAGTATATGAATATTTGATATTAAAAGGATTAATGGCATTGTATGGTCTAAAACAGTTACCTAAAATGTGATAAATTTTACTGGAATTATCTTATCAAATTCTTATTGATATGGGTGTAAAAATGTTAATTTAGATTGATTGTGGTCTATATTTTTTGTATATTGTATCATTAGGAGCTTCTCGATATATTTTACCATTAAAAATAAATTTAATGTCAAGTAAAAAATTTCAATATTTCATTATATCTTTGTATCGAAACCAATAAAGACAGGTTTCATGTTTCGATATCTTGTAAAAATCTTTTATTCAAAATATAAATAACTTTTAAATTTGATTCACTAAAGTTTATTTCTTTAAAAAATAAAAAGAAGTACTCTTGAAAGAAGAAAATATAATTACATAGAAGTTTTCTGGATGATGTTGAGAAGTTGTCGAGCCGAGCCATAAACCTAGATTACATCATTAACGTGATTGTGTTTTTTTGAGAAATTACCAAATGATATATGGAGGGGGGGTGGGGGGGGGGGGGGGGGTTGGATGTATTTTGAAACAGAATCTTAACCATCTTATGCAACCGTTGAAAACGTTCACTTGCTTGAGGTTCATGTCATAGTGATTATTACACTATTCATGTACTTTTCCATGATCGTCGAGTTTAAAAGAAGGTGTACATTTGAACAACAAAGGTTAAAAGTATTTTGTTCAAGTCAAGTTTGTGTCATACAGTGAAAAAAATGAGTTTTCACTGTTTTTAGACATAAATAATTATGAATGAATATGATTATTATATGTAGAGTCTTGTGTGGTTACGTAGTCATTGGTGAGAGCTTTGTCACTAGACTTTATATGTTCAAAACATAGTGTGAATAAAATATCAAATCTCAAAATATACGATGTTTGAAATGAACTTAAGGAAAGAAATGCGCTTATAAGATTATATGTAAAAACAAGAAGTCTTTACTATAACTTGGTAAAATAACATGGGCTCAATATGTGTAACTTCGGATTTTGAACACAAGACATATAGGAGCTTGGTTTGAAAAAAAAATAGTAGGCTTGAGTTTGACTTGATGAGTTAAGATCAATGTAGACCCAACATTTGTCATAGACCCAATGAACTAATCCTGACCACTCATTTTTTCATCAAAAATAAAAAAACTCATTTTCCACCTCTTTTTTAAAAATAAAATATCTTACAAACGGTAAATCGTCACACGACAAAAAATACACCATCGCGACGAGTATTTTTTTATCTTTCAGTAGACGTTTGACACGATATACCTATTCGAGAAATTTTTCTTTCGATTTTTTTTTTTCATCACGAATTGCGAAAATCATATATGATTCGCTATAAACGACCATATATATTCGTATAAAGGATCCCATATATGAATTTCAAAAAATCAATATGATTCATACAAAATTAATGATTTGTGATTCCGACAAACTTTTTTCAATTTTTGTTTCGTCACGAATTACCAAAATCATATATGATCGTATGACGAATCATAGATGATTCGTACACGAATCATATTATATTTTAAAATCATATATGATTTCATAAATCATATATGATTTCATAAAATCGTATATGACTTCATAAAATCATAAAAAAAAGTTCGTCGAAAGTATATAGTGTCGCCCCTCTATAGAAAGATAATTTAATTCTCGTCGCGATGGTATGTTTTGTTTTGCGTAACGATTAACGGTGTGTGAGATATTTAATTTTTAAAAAAAGGTGGAAAGTGGGTTTTTTTATTTTTGATGAAAAAAATGAATGGCTATGATTGGTTCATTGGGTCTATGACAAATGTTGGGTCTATATTGAACTTTTGGCTTGACTTGATAGTTCGTCAAGCTTTAACCATATAGGCTTGAGCTTGGCTTGAGTAAAATTTGATTAAAGCTTGAGCTTGGCTTGAAAAACTTGAATGTGTATAAAATTAATGTATTTAATAGCCAAACGCCCAAACTCATCAATAAACATATGCATAAAGTAAAAAAACAAAAACCACAAGTGAAAACCAAAGTAGATTCATTAAACATTAATAAAACTAACAATAACATTCTCGTACCAAAGTACAACATTAGAATGAAACATAAGCCAAAGTACTAATTAATGTTTAAACGTACAAAGTATTTCAACAAAAACGTACATTAGCCAAAGTACTAATTAGTTTTTGGTTAGTTTTGGCTAATGTACTCAAAAGTTAAAACTAAGTATGAAGAATACAAAGCACTAGAATATAAATCGTTAGATTAATTAGGGTTAAAGGTCATTTTAGAATATATCATTCATTTATTTATGAAATAGGTCTTTATAATTAAGTTAATACTAAAATTACCCCTTAATTACTCATATGAATTTATTATATATTAAAGCTTGAAAAAGCTTGATAAGAGCTCGAGCCGAGCTATCAAAAGCTTGAGCTTGATAAAAGTTTGGCTCGATCGAGTCAAGCTCGAGCTCGAGTTGCTTGATAAAAGCTTGACTTGATTGCAACCCTAGTTTTGACCCATAGTTTAAACTTTCGGTTGCAATTGCTTGTTTAAAAGGCCAATTGTAACAACATATTATTAAGTTCAATGTCATTTTAACTAGTTATAAAGAGTACTCTCATTTCATGAATTCTTATGAGGAGTATAAATGTCATCCTCATTCTTAATTCCATGACACACCAAAACACACAACACAGCTTATTCTTTTCTATCCCAACACACTCACAAGAATTCTAGCAAATTTTCAGACAAGTTGTCAATTCCGGCATTATATTGCTTTAGCCCGTTGTACCCTGTACACGTTAACTATTTTAAGGGAATTGTGTTCAACACGAGACTCGGTCCTATTTTTTGATAGGTTATGTTTAGAAAGTGTTCAGGTTCTTCGTATTATTAATTTAAGTAGTATTGTGATTTTCTTGTTGGTATTGTAATTTATATTTTGTACAGACGCTATCCTTTATCGCAATTATTTTATTAGCCTAAAGGGTCTGGGAGGATGTCAAATGTTTGAACAATTTTGTTCATGTCATGATCTCCTTCTTGCCCAGTCAAGAAAAACTTAGTTGTGTGATACGAACCAAATGAATAATAAGATGAAATGAATGAAATAACAAAGATAAATGATCTATTTTGATGGGATAAACTAACTCCCCGAATGCTTTATATTAATGAGATAAATCAACCCCCAATATTAATAACCAAATCAATAATCCGTATCATTCAACATAATCAAAAGTACAACATCTATTTATTATAAAAAAACATCGTAATACTATTCTTATAGAATAAGGTACTAAGCGCTTACTTTTAATTAAAAACACTATCTACACAAAATAGAATAAAGTTTTGGGTGCATTCAAGAATCAAGATACTGATAAAACAAAAGTCTGGATGAAAGGAATGTTTTCTTACCACACAATTTTGAAACCTGGTTCGAACCCGCTGGGTCCAATCAATCGAACCGGTTTCCGTTGAAAAAACGGGAGTCAAATAAACGGTTTGTATTTTTCAAACCCGATTTGACCCTCCGGTTTGAAGTGACTCGGGTCTACCCGGTTCTCGAGACCGGCCGGTTTTTGTTTTTTTCATGTTTTATTTTAACAAATGAAAGCAAGTTATAGTATATGTTTGCGATGTAATTTTAAATTTTGCATTTGTAATCGTTAGTAAATGGGTTTTTAGGCTCAATATATGAAATATTCATATTTATATATATCTATTTGTATTCTTGAAAAAATATATAATTCTTTTTTGTGTGCGAGACCGGGTTGAACCGGTGGTAGAACCGGTAACCCAATGACTCGATCGGGTCGATTACAGACCCGATTTTTAAAACATTGCTTACCACAATCATGAATAGTGATTTCAAACTTCAAACGAACAGTACTTTAGGTGAACAATTATTTTTCTTTAAATCCTAGAATCGAGCGACTCTGATACTAATAAATATCAGCTGGGCCGATAATAGGATGAAAATAACGAAATAAAAAAGATAAATGGTCAATTTTGATTGATAAACAGACCCCACAATGGGTTATATTAGTGAGATAAATCGACTCTCCAACAATTGATAATCAAATCAATTACTTCATATTCAACAAAATAAGAATTACAATCTTAATGCCTTATCTATAATAGAAGATATCCTATACTTACACTAAGAACCTAGCTTTTTCACAAAAAAATATACTCCTTAATAAAAGTGTTGAAATATATAGTCTCAAGCTGGTAAATAAGTTGAGGGACCAATGTTGTTTTTTTCTATTGTTGCTTTAGCTTAAACAAATTTTGAGCTACTTTTGAAAAGTTGTTGATTACTGAGGGACTGAAGCTGTGATTTCCAAAGTCCAGCTATATATATATGTTGGTTTGACTCATTTAAAGTTATAACTCTGATATCTCTCTCTTTTATCTCTCTCTCTCTCAAAAAGTTGTAAACCTTAATTAAGATCATCTTGACCTTGTGATTCATTGAACAGTTTTGTAATAAAACTATTATCAATTAGATAATAGATCCATATCTGATTAGCAGTGGTGGATTGTGGTTGATTTGATTAACTAATTGAGATCAGTTATTTGTCTTTGTGTTTTTTCAAATTGAGATTTGATTTAATAAAATTGCTTAGATTGTGTTTTTCTTCATGGTATCAGAGCCATGTTACTCTGAAATCGTTTTCAATAAAATTAGGGTTTTGTAAAATTTTGGGGTTTTCTAAAATTAACTAGTTATCTTTCAATTAACCTGTTTAGATTAATAGATCTGTGATTGAATCTTACAGATCTATAAGTTTTTTAATAAACGCATAATTTTTGAAAAATATTAAGGTTTGGTGTTTTTTGGAGGTTTCGATCTCTGAAGGTTTCTTGTGTTGATTACGTATCTTTAATCAACATATCTGGTGATTTTAAGTGTTCTTGAAAGTTCTTGGCTATTTTACCTAATTTGGAGAAATAGGGTTTGTGGATCTTGGTTCTGGGTCATTGGTTTGCTATTATTCATCTGCTATCTCTCTTGACTAAGTGAATCAAGAGAATAGTAGGTTTGGTTTCCGCTGCTTATTCTTGAAAGCTCTTTAACACTTCTCATACTCTCTCTTTACTTTTGTGTTCTTTTTTTTCTTGCATTAGATTGTTGGATGATAGGTAGAGGCACTATTAAGGAGTTGTAATTATTGGTGAGGTGTTGATTACTTTTCTGTGTTCTATTCTTTATTTGTGTGTTTATTCATGTCAAGTTATGTCTGTCAGCCTTTGATATGCCACCTTTAGTGGTGTGAAAATCTAGGAACTTCTTTCTTCTCTTAAATCCTATTTGTTGATTGATTATTGTTGTCATCATGTCTGTTCATGGGTATACTAATGATGAGTTTGTTGCTGATGATCCAGTTACTTTGATAAGTAGACTAGATGTTAGTAACCCATTGCTTTTACACCCTAATGATTATGTTGATTTAACTGTTGTGTCTGTGAAATTAAAAGAAACTGAAAATTACCAAGTATGGTCTTATGCTATGCTTTTGGCTTTAGAAGGAAAAAATAAAATTAGTTTCATAGATAGGTCTTGTAGAAGATCTGTAGAATACTTATGTAATCAATAACACCAAAGAACTATGAAGAAATCTAGAGAGAGAAAGAGGTTGGAAGGATGCTTCTAGTGAGGGAAAGTAAACAAGAAAATATACACTTAGATTATGAGAAAAGAAACAACCAACCAACACCTTCTCCATGTGTAGAGAGGGTATTTATACATAAGATAGGGGCCGTGCAATGGGCTTTTCCTAAGCTAGCCTATCTAATTTCCAAATATTACTTTACGAGCTATCAAACGATATAATGGAAGTGACTGATACTTTTCGTGATCCTAACAATCTCCCCCTAAGGGAGGTCACTCCATTTTACAAAAATTTAAATCTAGCATACTATGCTTTGTCTTCAGTCTTGTGCTCGCAGACTTGTTTTCTTTACTTCAACTTATGATATGTTGTAGTGATCATTGAGTTTAGACTTTGACTTGACATGAATGTGATCTTGAACTCCTTGAGATCATCAACCAAGCATAATATCTTATCATCATCTTGTGATCTTTTGCCTTCTTGTGATCTTGTGACTTCTGGACCGACATGTTCATACTGTTCTTGATGTTAAAAGCGTGTGTAATCATCTTTCTTGATATTCTTTAACTTTAACACTTTGTCACTTTATGGAGGACGTGCGGTATCAACTTAATACTTCGTCACTTCAAGAAAGACGTACGGTATCAGAGTAGCAAAAGTCTTGAAACATGTACTTGAGCTTTCATGATGTCTTTATATATGTCGGTCGAGTATGAGCATGTGGTATTGGCTTTGACTTGTCATCGGGAAACTACTACCACCGTTAGGAAACCTGCATGAATGGGTTCGTGATAAACAACATATATGGACGAAAGTGGCTTTGTCACTTTGTCAAATACGGTTGTAACAACCACGATTCCTCGTTATTCAGTATAAATACTGCCTGTGATCAGGCAGAATTCTGAAGAATCTCCTTGACAGGGTTTTGCAGCTGCACTAGCCGTTATCATTACCGGAGCGTCTCAAAGAAGACAACACGGTAAGAGTAAACCGGTAAGTTACTATTTTCTTGATTAAGCCGTCAATTCGTGTTCAGCTTTCCTATGTCTAGATACCCTTCTGAGGCTTCCCATGGACATAAGATTGAAAAATCGATTTAGAAAATCAGTCGGTGTGTCAATATGTAAACGGTTTTTATGACACACCAACAGTTTTATCTTTTTTAAAATTCATTCAATTCATAAGCTGGACCGAATCAATATCCAGTATCACAAGTTCGATCCGTATAGGATCTCACAAGTCGCCTACCAAGAGCTTGTTTGATGTTGGCTCAAGCAGGATTTCCATCTTCACTGTGAATACTTAAGTATCACTCGGATGTTCTGAAAAAATCACAGGGATAATGCGTAGGACTCTTAATATATATTTCTTGTCTTTTACATTGTGTGAATAAGCAAGTATAATTTTGACAAGTGTCCTAATGAGATTTATGGATGATCTTTTTTGGCTCTAGACTTAATAGTACACTTTGGTTTTAGTGATCAGAGGTTGGATCAGATTGCCACCTTTTCAATACCAACTAACTCGGAGTGAGAAATTTGATAGAAATGCGTGTAATCTCCGTGAGAAATGAAACATAAATCTATTAAGAGATTTTGAGTGGCTAGGGAGGGTTGTGCATTGCATCACTAGGTCCATGATGTCAGTCTTCAATGTCAGCAATCATCATTGTAATTCTGACAGCAGATGTATTAACCCGGTTTCTACCTAGGTGTAAGAAGTGCTTCTTTCTTTTCACCCTTTATCTTAACTTTTCTTTTTAATTTTTCATCCCCTTCAGTGCTTACCAAGACTTCATGACGAGTACCTTATTGGGTTTGTTCTAGTACTAGCTCTATCTCAGTCGGCACTTTTCTTTTATTCTCACTTTTACTCCTTTTTATAGCATACCTATGAACTTCTATACTTACTAGTGGAATATCCCTGGGTAGATCCCCTCTGCTATCGGCTAGATTCATGAGATAGATTTCCATATCTTAACTCCTTATTAACATAAAAGTAATTCCATCATTGTGCGGTCTTTTGGTATTATTCTCAGCCTTAAACCATTGGAAATTGCTCCCCTTCAACATGTACATCGATATTTGATATATAATGTTTGCACTGATGGGATGTAGCTTGCATTGAGTCCGTATAAAGTCACATCTTTAGCCATATATTTTAATCACATTTTCTCCCCTTATCAAAAATGTCAAATCTCTTGATATTTTGGATATCAATTGTTTCAAATATTCATGGTTTCAGGGAAAAATGTCCAATTTTTAACAAGCCGATTATTGGAACATTTTAATGCTCCCCCTCAAATTATGAGGGAATAATATGGTATTTGAGTGTGTTAATTTGAAATTTTTTAAATTTACTACGAAATTCTTAAATATTCGCACTCAAATACTATATATATATATATGCCTAATTCCAGTGTTACACTACGTATGTACATATTCACAAATTTATAATATACGAGAAATTGACCTGAAATGGAGTAGGACACAATATGATAAAGTCGTATTGTCCGTTCAAGTAGTCTAAAGTCATTTCCGTATTCCCTCTCTCCAATAAACTTTTCAAGATTCCTCATTAACCTTCTTTCAAAGAGCTGCTGATCGATTGCCTTGATCACGATGCGAGACCTTTTCTTGTCTAGTTTGCTCCATATTATTTTTGGCAAGTAATCCATCTCCAAGCTGGAAGCAATATCATGAAGAACCCTTCGAACAGATGAGAGTGTGCCGTCACAGAACTTGTAGAGGTCATCCGAGCGCATCAACCTGTTTCTTTGGAACTTATCTTGATATATGATTCCTTATGGATCGTTTTAGGCAGTGTATGGGGTCATTTTGGTGATGTCAGACCTGAACGTCTCAGGCATGGTGATATTAAGCTTCTTCTGGTAGCTTTTGACTCCCAGTTGAAGGTCTTCCACCCACTTAAGAATGACAACGCGTCTGGTAAACATCCGCAAGGCCACGTTTAATTCGAAATTGTCATCTTTTTCCAAATTGGAGAGATTTTTCTGAACCAAGAGAAGAAGCATGTCTTCAATATCACGAAGATTAAGTCTTGGGAAGTCTCCTTCCTTGAACTTGTAGAGCTTATAATCTTCTCGTCAAACTTCAATCTCTTCCAAATACCCATAGTCATACCACTTTATAATTTTAACTCTAGTTACTACAATAATTCTCATTTTAGAGTAAACATAATGTGAGGACTTCTAGTGGCATGCGTATTCATAGAATCGTTTTCATGTCGGACCCTAGTGAGAAGTTCCCCAGACAGCATGTTTGTCATATGCTACCTTCACTAGACTCCATAACGTTTGAACCATGTCTTTGATCCCTTCAATGTTATCGTACTTAGTAGCCTTGGTTTTTGTTGTAGAAGTTATATATTTCCTACTAGAGCTTCCGCCCTTTAGATACTCAAGGTCATTGTTAAAGAAGTAGTTGGCAGGAACTACTTAACGACCTTAATCTTCAGTTAATGGTAGCGGCTTGCTAAGATCAAAAGGATATGCATGTCCTTCTGGATTATGCCAATCAATTTGATCATTTACAGCTTTGTAACACTCTTCAAAATGAAATTTGAGTTCCACTCGGCTTTTGCATGTCCCTTTGAGTAGACTGAAAGCTGGTCCTACAAGATGTTCTTGTTTTAGATTCTCAATCTTTAGATTATGCAAGACATATGTTGAGAAGTCGATAGGAGTGCTCATCAGCTCATCAAAGGTAGTAGGAGGTTTTCCTGCTTTAGCCATTTTGCTGATCTAAGTCTAAGGAGGTCTGAAATCAATTTGTTTTCTAGCATTTCAATTACGATTAGGAGTTGGAGGCCTTTCTTGTTTCTTGAACCAATCATACTTAGAAGCTTCCTCGAAATTGGGTTGATCTTCAGTGTTACCCATGTCATCTCTTTGATCTTGTGTCATCTCGGTGTCTGCAGTCTCAAACACTGGTTCCTCTGCTTGAGCAAACTCGCCAGATGATTTTGGCTGAGACTTAGAGCCTTTGGATGAGCATGATTTAAACTCTTTTGACTTAGAGCCTTTTGGAGGTTCAGCATCTTTGCTTGTCTTCTTTTTCTTCAACCCTTGGTCTGATCTAGCTGGAGGGTCTTCATCTTTGTCTTTGTCTTCACCACCTCTCTTTAAAGAATACGTTTTACCATAAGAGTCAAAGAGATCCTTGTCGAGCTGATAAGATTTGACCAGTGCATCGTAGAGGTCTCTATGTTGTTCAGCAGCTCGATATGATTCACTTTTCTCCAACTTGTCTAACAGGATCTTCTTTAATTCAAACTCAGTAAGAGATGTTGCAGCTTCGTATGTCGATTACGGTTGAGAAGAAGATTTATCCAAAACAACATTCTCAAGTTCTTCATTAATAGAGCTTTGGATCACAGGAGAAGCAAAGTTAGATATCTCATTAGGTAAAGTCTGAGGAAGTTGACTTTTGACTTCATCTTTGATAATCTCCTTCACTGATTTCTCAATGATGTTGATGTATTTCTCTTTCTCAGCTTGAGCTTTCTTCTCAGATTCTGCCGTGTATGACTCGAGAGCTATTTTAGTAGCAAATCCAATTCTTGTACTAAGATGTTCATCCACGATTGTAGGAATTTATGCGAGGATTTATGCAGAATGATTAACTTGTTTGGCTTGAGAAAGATCTTGTTCCAAGGCAGACACTCTTTGGTCGAATCCAAATAAGGATGTAAAATCTGGACGAGCAGGAATTATGGAGGTTGTTGGTTCGGTTATTGGTACTAGAGTTGGTGTTGTCATCTGTAGAATAGAAGAGAATGGCTGAATTAATGGAGGAACAGTTGTTGCAGCTACAGTAGAAGTTTCTGGGATAGCTGTCATAGGCACAATGGGAAGAGGGGGTGCTTGAGTGCTAGATTCAGTTGATGCACCTTGACATTCATCATAGAAGTAACTTAATCTATGACTGGTGGAACATTGTCCAAGTTGAGAAATTTACTTGCAAAGTCAGATGAAACAGAAGAGGTTTGCTTTGAACCATCAGTCTTTTATGAAGAAGTGAGTGTCACGTATGCATCTTCTATGACTTGCTCATATAACTTTTTTTGAGAAACATCCTGATCAGCATTAGTCATCTCTGCATCACCTTTCCCTTCCTTTTCATGCTCCTTGCTCTTAATGATTTCACGTCCACATCCTTATACAGATCAACATACTCTTCTTCATCCATATTTTCTTTATCATCATCAGATTCATATTTCTCTGGAGATTGAACATACTCTTCATCATGTTATTCTTCATAATCTTTTAGAGTGAAAGAAGGATTCTCATCATCATCTGAATCAGTCATTTCACTATCATGTGCATCATTACCATCATCATCACTGTCAGCCTTATCATCATCACCTTTACTGACGTCATCACTGTCATCATCATTATCATCATCTTCACTATCACCTCATGATTCATCATCACTCTTATACTGATATTTAGGTACATCGGGAACCCTTGGTATAGTACCAGTTCCTTCATCTGTACCAGTTGTCTTGTCTTCGGATTCATCAGGAACCTTTAGTTGGGAACCAACTCCATCACCTGAACCGCTTCCTTGAGAGATATGAAAGTCTTTCTTGCTTCTCTTTGTAGCCTCCTTGAGTAGAGCTGCTTCCGATAGAGATACATCAGAAAGTATTTCTATAGTTTTACTTCTTTTACCCTTTGCTGGAGCTTTCTTCTTAGACACAAACACACCAGGAGTGACTTTAATTATGACCCCAACTTATGATTTAGAAGGTTTCTTTATAGGTACAGTCTTTTTAGCAGGATTTTTTGTAGGTTCTTTAGGTGAGACTGGAATAGTCTTGAGTTTTGGAGAAGCTGGCTTCTTAAACTTCCTTGCCTTCTTGGGCTCTTTAGCACCACTGCCATAAGCTGTAGAATACTAGTAATCTTATGATCAAACCAAGAACAAGAGTGAGATGTGGGTTGTGATGTTAGAGATAGAAAGGATGGAAAAATGGATGAAATGTATTATGAAAAATATGGAAAAATGGAACAACCAACCCTCTCTAAGGCTAGGAGAGGGGATTATATAGTACCTATAGAGGCCGGCCCATGGGCTCTAATGGGCTTCCCATGGGTCTTGGGCTGGACTAGATTACTGATCTAATTAAGACATAAACTACGAGCTAAGACTATTACAACTTGGAAGTGACCGACACTTTTCGTGTTTCTAACAATCTCCCCCTAAGGGAGGTCACTCCAATTTACAAAATGTTAAACCTAGCATACTATGCTTCATCTTTAGTCTTTAGCTCTTACTCTTGACTTTTTCTTGTGAATATGTTGTAGTGATCATTGACTTTAGGATTGAGCTTGTTCCTTGAGCTTGTATTTGACATTGTGATCTTGAGCATCTTGAGATCATCAACTAAGCACAATCTCTTTGCCATCTTGAAACTTTGCCATTTTGTGAATTTGCGACTTCTGGACCGACATGCTCATACCTTTCTTGATTTCTTGATTTGGAAAGCTTTAATGTTGCATCTTTCTTGAAATTCTTTAACTTTAACACTTCGACACTTTGAGGAAAGAGTATAGGTATCAGAGTTAGCGGAAGGTCTTGAATCATGTACTTGAGGCTTTTCAGATGACTTTTTGTTTTGTTCGGTCGGGGTATGAGTATGTGGCTATGGATCTTGTGAGCCAGCTAGAATCTATGGACCTCCACCCCTCTTTAAATTGCCTGCATAAATCAGTTAGCATTAAAGCGGGGGACGGTTATGGCTTGTCCATTCGCCAGGTTTGGTTGGAGAAACCCTCAGATCCAGTGAGGGATCGACTGTGATCAGCTAGATTCAATTTATATTTAGAAGTTCTTCTTGACAGGATTTTCCAAGCTGTATTTATTGAATCTTTTAACACATTAATTATTACATTTGTCGTTACTGCAGCATGTCTCATTTCGAATACGTTCAAAGAGGACCGCACGTAAGAGTGAACCAGTGGAGTTAACTATCTCAACGATTGATTATAGAAAATTTAATTTGTAAATCAATCGGTGTATCCTTGCCAAAAATTATTTTTGTACACACCGAGAGGTTCATCATTTCAAAAAATTAATTAAACAACCGTTGATCCATCTTCCTGAACAAGTTTGATCTTATAGAACGGCACCTCGTTTCTTTCCAGTTGTCACAAGTTTGATTCATATATGAATTCACAAGTTACTACCATGAGCTTGTTTGATGTTTAGGTCTCAAGCGGTTTTCCATCTTCATTGTGAATACCCTTAAGTATCACTTCGGATGTTCTGGCAAAATACAGGAATCTTGCGTAGGACTTCTAATGGATATTTATTGATATTCTACATTATGTCGACTAAACAAGCTAAGATATGACAAGTGTCCTAATGAGATTAATGGATGATCTCTTTTGGCTCTAGTCTCAATAGTGCACTTTTAATTTTAGTGATCGGAGGCTGGAGCAGACAAACACCTTTTTAATATCAACTCATTCGGAGTGAGAGAGTCGATAGAAATGCGGTTCATAATCCTCCGTGAGAAAATGAAACAAGAATCTTTTGAGAGACTTGAGTGGCTAGGCGAGGATGTGTTATGGCGTTACTGGGTCCAGACGGTCTTCTTTGTCAGACTACACTGAGTTTTTCTGATCAGGCATATGTATTGACACGGTTTCTGCTATGTGTATGGAGGGTTCTTTATTTTCACCCTTTATCCTTACATTTCTTTTTTCATTCTCAACCCCTTCTATGATTATCGTGACTTCTTTACTACCACTTTGTTGGGTTTTGTTCCTCAGTGTTTGCTGCCAATCTCATTCGGCATTTTTCCCTATTCTCACTTTTTCTCCTTTTTTATCATATTCTAAGGACTTCTACACTAAATAGTAAATATCCCCTGGGTAGATCCCTCCGGTTCTGGTGGAATCATGGGATTGACTACTAAGCCTACCGCCTTTTATAACTTCATAAATTTAGAACTTGGTCGGTTCTATTGGTATTTCATCACGTTCCTTCTAAAAACATTGAATATTTCAATAAAGTGTTTGATATATATATCCAAAAGATTTACACTTTTGAACGAGTTTTTCATCAACTCGCTTAAAAGCCTCCCCTTTATATGTGCATCGTAATCATAGTACATGATAGGTGTGGAGTGCATTGAGTCCATTTTATTTGAATCACTTCTGTCAATTGCATTAAGTGAGTGTTTATCACATTTTTCTCCTCTTTTACCTAATTGGTTAATCCCTTGATATTTTGGATATCAATTGATTAACCGTTCGGGGACAAAATGAGATATGATAGCAGATTGGAACATGTTATTGCTCCCCCTCAACTTATGAGGGTTTATAAGATGATGCTGAGTACAATTATTTTAAAATTTTGAATTTTCGAAGAAATTCTTGAAAAATTTGTACTCGAGCACATCTTATTATTCACCAAAAAGTCTACACTATTAATGAACATATTCACAAGATAAGTGTATTTACGAGGATTGACCTTTTTAAGATGAGAACAACATATGATAAATCATATGGTCCTTTGTAGTAGTCGAAGGTCACCCCCGTATGGTCGTCCACCGACAAATCTCTCCAAACTCCTCATTATCCTCCTAGTCTTTAGCCTCTTTTCAATCGCCTGGATCATAGCTCTTGCGTTTGCTTTGTCACGTTGGCTCCAAAAAGTCTGTGGCAAGTACTCCATTCTTATTCCCTTGAGGCGATCATTTAGAGCAGTCCGAACGTCATCTAGAGTACCATCGCTGAACTTGTGTAGTTCGTCAATGCGCATCAATCTGTTCTTCTTGTCTTTATTCTCGTAGATGAATCCTCTTGGATCGGAGTATGGAGTATAAGCGTCTTGTCTTCTCAGATTGGATCTGTACGTGTCAGGCTTTGTGAGGTTGAGTTTCTTCTGATAGCTTTCAACACCCAGTTGAAGATCTTCCACACGCCTCTGGATGACAACTCTTCGTGTAAACATTCGTAAGGAGACATTAAATGCAATACGTTCTTCAACGCTGAGATTTGTCACTTTTCCTTGCACGAGAAGAAGCAGCATATCTTCAATGTCTTGGATCCTTAGTCTGTGGAAGTCGCCTTCTTTGAACTTGTAGAGAACATCATCATCCCTTCGTACAGTAATCCAGTCAAGATGCTTATAATCATGCCATTCGACTATTTCAACCTTAGTGACAGCAATGATCCGTCTTTTTGAATAGACGTCACGAGCTGATTCCCTTGAAGTTGCAAATGCATAGAACTGTCTTCGCTTTTTGCCCCAATGCGAGATTCCCCAGAGGGCGAATTTGTCGTATTTGACGATCGTTTGACTCCACATTGAGTTAGGCACTAAGTCTTCTATCCATTTGATATGCCCGTAATCTGCAGCCCTTAGTCTTTGTTATGAAGTAGAATACTTCGGCTTGACACACCACCACGTAGATATTCCAGGTCGTTATTGATGAAGTGATGAAATGGTATAACACGACGACCTTGAGAATTTGGAACTAACGGTAGTGGCTGTCGCAGATCATGCGGTTTTTTGGGCGTCCTTCAAGGTTGGATCCTGTCTAAGTTCTCGGTTGTGGCTTTGTAGACCTCTCACAAAAATATTCCAATTCAGTCAACTCTTGCAAGTGCTGTCAATCAGCTCAAATGTTGGACCAGCTAGAATTCAGGTTTAGATTTTGAACATTTTTTTTTAACAGGTGAGCACAAAAGCTGAGAGTAAATGTAGAATCGGTTAGTTCATCAAACGACTCTCGAGGGTCCTGTTGTGCCAGATTGCTAAGCCAAGGTTGGACAGATTCATGAACTGCAGGAACAGACGTATTCCATGCATGATCAGGAGAAGGTAGTCTCGTAGGTTTTTGAAACCAGTCTGAAGGATGTTGAACCTCTTCTTCGGCTTGTTCATCTTGGACACCTGTTTCGAACTCCTGGTCTGCAGGTCCTTTAAAGACATCTGTAGAGTGCATAGCATCCCCTACTGGAGCGGATTGGCTAGCAGATTTCGTGTGAGTCTTAGTTCCTGTTCTGGTAGTCTTTCCTGCAGTCTTGGTTGTCGTTTCACTTGGAGCACTGGTAGAAGCGGGTTCCTTTCCTAACCTTCTTCTTTTGGACCCCCGGTCTGTTCCAGCGGAGGGTTCTTGATCATCATCTGCACCATCTCTAGGTCTTTTAATTGTGACAGTATCGCCATATGTATCTAACAAGATTTGGTCGGCTTCATATGCCTCAACTAATGCCTTGTATAGCTGTCTCTGAATTTCTGACCTGTTGATAGAGTTGTATAGCTTTCCATTTGTCAAGTGTAAGATCTTTTTAGCTCTAATTCTTAAAAGTTTTGCAGCACAGCGTGAGAATTGGTGGTTCCTTTGATGATCTCCGAAACTCAGACTCGGTGAACGGTTATCTAATTCTCGACTTTTGAATAATCTTGGAGACTTCCTTTTTGAATGTTCCTTGATGATTTCTTCATTCCGTCATCAATTGACTCAAGGAATTGTTGATTTGCATTAGAAGACTCTTCTCGAATTCTCTCATACTTCAATTGGACTGCAACGTCCACTGCTTCTTGCATTTTATTCGCTAGATAATGCTCAACGGTGTGATTGAGGGAGAGCGATTCAGGCTATTGACTTGGTTTGCCACTGAGTTCGGAAGAAGTGGTCTTCTAGTGCTTTCTGTCTAGATCAAAGCCAAACATCGACGCAAAGTTGGGAAGCTTTTGTAGGAGGGAGATTGTAGTAGTCTGCCGGTGTCATAATTGGTGGTTGTTGAGTTTGAATGTCGAGAGGATACGGTGTTGGAGGGCGATTGATTTGTGCAGTGAAGGATGGCTCCATGATGGCTGTAACAGAAGGTATCAATGAGACGGAAGTGGCTTCAAGTATGTTGTCGAAAAACTATCATCAAACACAGTTCTTGGTTTGGATTCAGCATGTTGGAGACGAATCCAGAAGATACAGACGAACTCTGTTGTTGACCATCAGGATTAACCGGAGTTAGGGTCACATGAGTGTCTTCAACATCTGTCATTACTTTATCTCTTCCATCAAGATCGGTATTGGTATCTTTGACTGCCTCATTTCCTTGATCCTGTTCATCTGTAGCATCTTTATCCGACTTTGCGCCTGCAACATTTGCTCCTTCAACGTCATTGTCACTATCTTCCTCATCTGATGATGAAATACTAGAATCATCTTCATCAGTATCCTTTTCATGTATTATTTCATCATCATGAGTCGTGAGCTTTGGATGTACAAAATCATCACCATCATTTTCTGATTCAGTCAATTCTTCATCATCATCATCTTCAGCTTTCTTATCATCGTCATGTGCATCATCATCTTCTTGATCATTCTCATCATCGTCATGGTCATCATCATCTTCTTCTTCCTGAGTAGTCTCATTAACGTCATGTTTATCTGCATCTTCATCATCTTGAGCTTGCTCATCATCATCTTGATCATCATCACTTGATTTCCAAGAGATATCATCTTCTGAGTCATAATCAGGAGCATCGGGAACCCCTGGTTTAACACCAGTTCCTTCATCTGCTCCAGAACCACTAGCATGAGAGCTATGAGTTTCTTGACGGCTTCTTTTGATGACTATTTTGAGTTGCTCAGCCTCTGTCAAGTCTGCCTCAGTGATATTCTCCAGCTCTGTAGTCTTTTGTTTTCCTTTTCCTGACTTCCTTTTCTTGGGAGCAGTGGGAGGCTTCAGTTTAGGGATTGCATCTGTATTAGCTTTCTTCTTGCTTCCTTTTGTCTTAGGAGGAATTGTTCCTGAAGCCATAGCATAATACTCTTTGTAGGATTCTGAGTTGCGGATGTCCTCGTTGGTTAATGCCACTGGCAAGATAGCCCCGTACAACTGAGTGGCTTCATTCCTTGATATAACATTGATTGTAGTAAACATTGGATCATCTCTGGCATAGTGCCAATTGACCTTGTTTCTTCTAGGAATTGAAGGATCTTTTTCCATCACATAGTTGACGACTAACTTGGTGAACCGAGGATAGTACATCGCACTGCCCTTCTTCGTACTTTTGTTCTCAATCTTGAAAATGAAGTCCTCCCACAGAAGATATGCATAATCAATGTTCTTCTTGTTGTACATACCCCACAAGATCTGAGCTTGAGAGAGACGAAGACTGTCATATGATGGAGTTCCGCAGAGACATTTGTTGATTACAGCAGCAAATGATCTCCATGGTTGATGCAGTTTATTGACATTCACGTCAGAGAGCTTCCTTATATCTCCGGAGTGTCCAAGGCTAGCTAGAAAGATGATGATCTCCGTCTCAAGAGGTGGGTCTACAAACTTCTTATTACCGACTTTAGGGCAAATTTGAAGGATGTCCCTGAATTGCTCAAGACCGATGATGTGCTTCTTGTTATTCATCTTGAATCGGACCGATCGATTGTGAACATAAGCAGAAGCCCAGAATTCCTGCATATAAATTTCTGGAGCATCAGCAGTGACTTGGAAAGCTTTGTAGAACGGAGTGAGCTTTAGCACATCATAGACCACTTGAAGGGTTGCTTCCTTGGATGTAATATCCGAACTCAAGCGAAGATTGCATTTTCCAATCTTGAGTCGGTCAGCAGGAGCCACCAATGCGTCGTCCAGAGCAATCTGATCAGCTATCGAGAGTGCCATGAGTCTGTTTAAGAAAGAGTGAGTGCAGTTTATAAGAAAACACAATCATGCATTCATGAGAACCTTTATGACTTTTAGCACTTTTAAAGATCAATCTACTTAGATAGACACTTAGCGTGTGAGACAAAGGCACCTATCCTAACAATTAAGTCGAACATAGTTAACCTTGTTTTTGTCAAGCCGTCACAGTCTATTTTAACCTAAGAGATTTGTTTAATTTTAATCTTAGTTAGAAAAAATTTGATCTTAAGTGTGTTATGTCAAAAATTGGTCAAGTGTTGATAACTCTATTCGTTCGGTCCTCATAAGCACCACTCGTTCGATCCATTCTAAATTCACTTGTTCGATCCTTGTTAAAAATCACTCGTTCGAACCCCCTTTTTAACAAGCACTCGTTCGATCTTTTAAAGAAGTCACTCGTTCGATCCCTTAACAAATAGGCACTCGTTCGATCAACACGTATAGTCACTCGTTCGATCAACACTTATGGTCACTCGTTCGATCAACGCTTATGGCCACTCGTTCGATCCCTTTTAAACATCACTCGTTCGATCCTCACACTCGTTCGATCAACGTATTTTAAGCACTCGTTCGACCCTTTTAACACAACACTCGTTCGAACGACACATTAATACACTCGTTCGATCATCACTCGTTCGATCAATTCAAAGACAACACTCGTTCGATCAACGTATTTTAAGCACTCGTTCGATCCTTTTAACACAACACTCGTTCGATCAACGTATTTAAGCACTCGTTCGATCCTTTTACTTAGTCACTCGTTCGAGTCACAACTTATTATTCGATCTACACAGGTTATATTCGTTCGATTTATACCAGTTTGTGCAATAACGATTTTCACATTTTAACACTAGCCATTTCACTTAGCCATAAACATATCCTATTGTTTCATTATTTTGCATTTTACACAATTTTTCGAACACAAATCTGTCAAGAATATATGTAAATCACAACAAATGATGGAGCATCAGCAGTGACTTGGAAAGCTTTGTAGAACGGAGTGAGCTTTAGCACATCATAGACCACTTGAAGGGTTGCTTCCTTGGATGTAATATCCGAACTCAAGCGAAGATTGCATTTTCCAATCTTGAGTCGGTCAGCAGGAGCCACCAATGCGTCATCCAAAGCAATCTGATCTGCTATCGAGAGTGCCATAATTCTTAGATTAGAAACGGAGTGATTCAGTGAGATGAAAGCGATTTGAGTGAGGTGTGTTCGTGTGTGTGTTGGAGTGTGTGTAGGGATTCGTGTAAACAGTGACAAGGACGGGAGAGGTTTGATGGTGTAAAGATGTTTTTCATCTTAGTGCATATTTGGCCCCCCATGTTTTACACAACTTATTAATTTTGCACATTAAGATTTATAAGGTATATTCAAGAAAACCACTAGTACACATAGTCCTAAATGTTTTAACTCTCATACCTATAGTCCTAAAGGCATAAACAAGTAACACATAAGGCACAAATAACCGTTTAAATTCTTTTCCCCTTTTTTTAAAAAAAACTCATTTGATCATGACAAAGAAATTTGACATTCTCTCCCCCTCAAACAATGTCCCGTTTTCTATTTAAAGAGCTGTAGACATTGTTTGAGAAGTCAAATGTATTTTGAAAAGTATTTTCAGAAGATGGAATGATTTTGTGTGTGACAAAACAACAAACACCAAGTTAAATAAGATTTCTCTTATTTAATCACATAGATGCACTGAAACGTACACTTATGGATATAGAAAGCACGGGTTGTGATGCAAAGTAATCACAAGCCTTTGCATGGTCATAAAGTAGACCATGCCCGAGAATAAATTCCCGTTGTTAGGAACAATTGTCTTTTAGACGACATATTTTCCTCAAGGTGAAAAGCGGGTTACTATCTGAAATAATAGCAAGCCATATGGTATGTTTTGAAAAAAACATTTGAACTTTTGCACGAACTTTATTTATGACCACGTGTCTTTTTTGAAAGACATTTCTAGGGACATAAATATTATCGTTTGCAAAAGACATGCCATTGAAAAACTTCTTTTTAAATTTTTCTCATTTTTGAATTTTGTATTTTGTTTTTATAAAGTATTTATAAAATGAAAATCTTTTTGGTTTTTCTGATTTTATATTTTTCTCTTTTGTTTTTATAAAATTTAAAATAAAAATAAAAATAAAAATAAAAAAAAAAAATCTTTTTGTGTTTTTATGATTTGAAGTATTACTTAGGATACAAGAAGATTTCTCTTCTTTTGAAGAAAAAACGCACTGAAGCGTACACTCTTCTTTTCTTTGAG
>BQNB010032323.1:2708-22313 GCA_026074375.1 Tanacetum coccineum | reverse complement strand
CCCCAAAAAAGTTTCTACGCTGAGCAAGGTGAGTTTAATACATGATGAAACTGATAATATAGTATTTGTACGAGCTTATTTGGTTTCTTCTTATGTCTCACAAATTCGTGGCTTATTAGAAGCGTGTACGTTACGTAAGGTGGGCCAGGCCATAACCATAAATGATAGTTTCAAAACTAAAAAAAAGAAAGGTAGCATCTTTCGCTTAACAACTTGAAGCATCAGTAGGGTTTTCAAATTGTATTTAACTTGAGAAGTGAAAAGGTATTTCTTCGGAATCTTGCAAAGGTATCTTTTTCAAACTCTGAATTGCAAGACTGACTTTTTTTACTTCTTTGATCAGTTCTTAGTGTACATAATTGTTTTTATCTCAAAAAGTTAGTGTAACTTAGTAAAGGGTTCAGAGCAGTAGTGTCAATATCGGCATATTATGTAACAGGTCAAAATAGCCCAGCCATTTGGTTTTTTTAGTGTAATTAATGAGTTGGGTTTTTGATTTGCAGGATCTTTAAGCTTGATCATGAAGTAAAAACAGTTGGTTTTTTGGTTTTTTTTCTAGTAAAGAGATGAATGTTGGAAGTTGTTGCTAAACTTATTATTGATGCACTTTTGCAACGCTTTCTTCCACTTGCTAGACGCCATATCGAGACTGCCCAATCACAGGTGTAACTCTTTTAAAGTTTGATTATTTAATGATATGATTAGGATGAAGCAGTTTAAAAAGGTGGGAACTTTGAGCACGGTTGCCTGTCTGTTTTTATGAGTCTTTGTATAGTCAGATTTATAGTATAAGGGTGGTTGTGTTTGAGGACTGAAATTTGTGATGAGTTTTGGCTGTGGGGTAGCTAAATACAGAGCATAGTTTACGAATTTTAAAAATGTTTTTAGATAGTGTATGCCAACTCTGCTCAGTTTCGGGGTGCCTTTTTTCTTCTTTGGGAAGATCTAGCTTTTGTTTCAAGTACGGTAGTAGTAGATATTCAAACGATTAGGAGGCGGACTTAGTTGTTGTCTAAGCTAATTTCAAGATACGAAACGTCAAACGTCTATTGGATCACGATGTACTGTCTAATTACCATAACAATTTTATTTTGCCACTAAAACACATTCTTCTATTGTAGATATCATAAGTTCCAAAGGAATATTTAATGTAATGTAACATGTGGAATGTAGGGTCAGGGGCCGCTCAACCTATTCGGAGGCCTAAAACGAAACTTTAAGACGGGACCTTTTTATTAAAATTATCTGTCAAAAAATTGTTTTTATTAAAATTTATTTTTGTAAAGTTTTTATATGAAACCTTTAACTAGTTTCTCGAAATCAATATAGTATAATATTTCTTTTACAATTGATAATTAAGTCAATAAATCTAATCTTTTAATAACACTTTAGATTATTGATAACTTTTAATTAGCTTTACCTTTGAAATACTTTGATCTGTTGAAGAAATTGTTACTGAAATGATTAACATTATATAAGTATTACAGAAAGAGTTTAAATTTATAATTTGATTAAGTATATTAATCGATGTATCAATTTTTCACACGTATAACTTCTCAAAAAACTTCTAGTTTCAAAATTGATCTATAACGTTAATACCTAAACAACTGTTATAATATGGCTTAAAGACCGTTTTAGGTTCAAACAATTACATTTTTAGCTTGTTATTATCTATGGATTTTAAATTTTCAATATCAAATAACTAAAGATACCTTAATCTAAATTGATCATATTTACTTTCCAGTGATGAAATAGCTTCATTTGCAATGTATAAGAAATAATTGGTTTTAAAATTCTCTTCACCGGTTTTTATAGTTTCATTGTCAACATCATCATCATATTTTCTATTTTTACAAATAACTCGTTTTTCTTTAACAATTTTTTTAGCGAAAACTAAAGTATCCTAAAAAGCAACGTGTGATTGAAGAATGATATATGAGTAGACAAGAGATAGCTATAGAGTGAAAGTATGTTTGTGGTGTGAAAAACAAACGTCGATTTATCAATGTAAGCTGCTGGTCTTTACAACGGTTGCAAAATTAATACCGTGAACCTCTCTCACTTATTTTTTGCAAATGACGCCTTATTCATTGGAGCGTGGTCGAGGAGTAACATTGTCAGCTTGACCTTAGTGGTTGTGCATCACATCTATTTTTTATGTGCATATGTGTGTTTATGTGAGTGTGTATGCTTTTGTGTTGTGTGGTGTAATATAATGTGTGTGTTTATAATTATTTTTTTTAATTTAATTTTTTTTATGTGTTGTGTTTTTTTTAGTATTGTAATGTGTATTTGAATTAAATGAATGAAATATTGGGTTTGTTAAATGAATGAATAAATGGTTTAGGGGGTTTTAATAAAAGTTAAGAGGTTAAAGTGTTATGATTAGGGGAGTGTGTTGGTAGTTGTGTGTAGCCCTGATGTGGCGCTGACAGTGGCGGCAAAAAAAAATGTGTTATGGTGTTACTACACCGTAAGGGCTCTTAGAGGGGAGGAGTCCATGCTGTTTGCTTTTGTGCCAAGTCAATGGCGCCCAAAATGTCCAACGTCGTACACGAGACTCCATGGCTCGCGCCAAGGTCTTCGCGCCGTGGCTCACCGCCCACGCCAAACTTTATGTTTTTTGAATCTAAACCGTTAGGGGGGAGCGGATATTCAAAAAAATTACCCCAAAATCACAATTTAACCCCTTTAAAAATCCTATAAAAAAACCCTTTTTTATTTCATACTTCACGCACACAAACTTCATTACATCTTCACTTCACATTTCTCTACTTCTATTATATTTTTTTCACTTCAAAAAAAATGAATCTCAATCCCAAGACCCCAACCCCAACCTACCAAATTGGAATTTCCGGTAATGCATACACTCAACCAACCAAATTCTGGGGGTCGACTTCGATATCAGGGCTCCTCCACACAACCGTAGCATTCAACCAATGCCTTACTATCTCAATCCAATTAACCAACACTCAATTTACTAACCTAGAAGAATGTTGATTACAACATTTAAAAATGCAACAAATTCACCAACAACAACCACAACAATTACCAAGAGCCAATCACCCACTTCCAGCAACCACATTTCCGAGCAACAATCGCACCACCTTGAAGTCGAAGATACCGAAGGATTAAACGAGCCGTTCCGACCCCAACGTCGAACCTAAGCCGCAAGGCGTTCCGTTTGAAGTCTCGAATTGGCAAAAAAAAACAAAGAAAAGAACCGCCAAGTCGTAGAAAAATCCGGGGCCTTAAAAAATTAGAAGCCTAAAGCCCTAGCTTTACTTGCTTTACCCTTGAGCCACCACTGTGTAGGGTATAACTCCTTCACAGGTTTTGCACTGTGCGTCTTGGGGTTGGGGGATTTATGTACATGTTCCTTTGCATGGAAAATGTGTTAGTTTGATCAGGGCCAATTTTTTTAATCATTTGCTGAGATTTTTTGTAAATAAGTAGATATAAGTGGTCATAAGGGAGAAATGATTAGGATGCAGTTTAGGTTTGTATGAGAGTTGTCATTACCCAAGGACCAAATCTTGAGATGGATTTTGGCTGTGGGATTAGCTGATTGTGGTTTGGGTTTGACATTCGTTGTAAATAACTAGACATATGTGGCGAATGAGAAATGATTAGGATGCAGTTCGAAAAGCAAGATACTTTGTCGTCAAATTGATTGCGAAAACCATAAACAAGAAAGTATCGGTTTTATGAAGTTTAAAGTCTAAATGTTCCATTTGGATCGTGCCCCTCAGTTCTTTAGAAGATTTCAATTTTGGCCGCGCGATATGTAAGGGAAGGTTTACATAATTTAATATTGTATATGGAAACACCTTAGAGTTTTATTGGGGGATTTCCTCCATGCAGATCGAGCAAATGCATAGGAGTTTTTATTAAAAGAAAAGTAATAATGAACAGGGTTTTAAATAGCGCGCTATAGCGGCGTCATAGCACGAGGCGTAGCCTCCATGTTACGAAACAGGTCAAGGCGTCGTCTTTAAGCGTGGCGTGTAATAAAGCGTGATAAGGCGTGATATAGCGCGCTATAGCGCAAGGCGTGACGCCTTTTTTTGAAGCTTTTAAGAGATTTTTTTTTTTGAATTTTTTAAAGATATTTATTGGATTTGAGCTTATTTACAAGTATATATAATTTGGGTTGCATGAGATTCGGGCTTAATAACTCTATAACTCAATTTTAAGCCTAGTAGTTAACTACTATTGACCACTCAATAAATATTTTTTGCCGCTTTGAGTCACACCTTAAAAACACTATGACGCAACGCCTCACGCTAAAGCTTGAGGCTTGGCTATGCCGCTATGTCACGCTTCACGCTATTTATAACCTTAATAATGAATATGTGATGTATGATGTAATTTAAAGATCTTACAACATTTCTTTTGCCAACTGTTTTGTTGTCGTATTGTAGAGACTCTTGACCCGCCAAAAGTATTTCAATGTTACATTTGAAATGTAGGGTACAACTAATTTAAAAACCTCGCATAGTTAAGTGGGTCTGAATCAATGACAAAGCACGTCATGGTCAGAAGGTTGAGCAGAATTCACTCAGGGTCCGTTTGGTATATGGGTTTAAGTGGGTTTAGGTTGATAGGTGAATAAAATCAGTTGTTTGGTATTTGTGGTTTGGGCTAACGCGCGGACGTTGAAAGTTGGGTACCCTTTGTTGGTACCTCCCCTGGCCACTGCATAGTTGTCAAAAGGTGATAAAGGATTCATTTTGTACACCTTCTTTTACCCTGTGCTACGTAGTGTTTTTTATCTGTTTCAGTTTTCGTAATTTTTATCAGTTTATTTACTTTTGACCTGTTAAAACTTTTTATTTTCGTTCCGTTTTTTCCGTGTCACAGTTTTAGCTAACATATATATTTATAATATAAAATACAAAAAATATATATTAAATTAGAAAAAAAACCGTATTAAAAACTCGGTGGTGGGGGGGGGGGGGAGGGTACAAATTGTATTTTTAGGGAGGGTACTTTACAATATCATAAGAGTCTATTGTTAAGTGGATGTTGAAATCAATGACAAAGCACGTCATGGTCCAGAAGGTTCAAGATTCAGCGCAATTTTCAGTTTTGTGGTGCATCTCTTACTTATGCCTACGCCCTACCAACCTCCAAACTTACTTTGGGCCATTAACCAGGGTTGTAAGCGAACTTAAAGGTTTATGTGAAACATTTCAATCAATGTTCGGATAAAAAAAGTTTCGTTTAAGTTCGTTTATTTATTAAAATGTAGATCACGAACAAATTTTACTTTCGTTTAGTTAATGTCGAACATGAACAAAAGTCTTGTCTTCATTTATGTTCAGTGTACCGTCCGTTTATTCGTTCGTTTATGATCATATCTCTGTTGTTGTTCGTTTTCGTAGTCTTTATATTATATTGTTTTAACATTACCTTCATTAAAACAAAACAATACTAATAAATCATAATTATTGTATTTATTTTTGTAAATTTTTGTTTATTTACGTATTTCGATCGTGTTATGTTCGTTCGTTTTGTTGTTTATTGGTCATATGTACGATAACATAAACGTACATGAAAAACCTACTTCTTAATAAACGAACATGAACAAAAAAATTGTTCGTTTAAGTGGCAGTTTGTTCGTTTATTTGTCTGACTAAAATTAAATAAACGAACATGAACAAGGCTTCGTTCGTGTTCGTCCGGTTCGTTTACAGCCCTAATTAAACCCCCTGATAAACCCGCTACTTTGACCGAAAGGATATTAAGGGTGCCGAAATAAGTGGCCAAGCCCCTTTGAAAGTGTATGTGGTGTGCTTCTTTTGTTATCCTTTTCTCAATATGTTTTTTTCATCAAAACAATTGGTAAACGCACACCTTTGCAAAGGATGTTATGTTAGAACATAATGGTAGTTCGTTCGCACAGGTGCATATAGTTAAATTCAGTTGCAAAGTCTTATTAGAAATTAATGGTTGTGTTCTATTTATGTTATGTTTCAAGTTACCAGGTGACCTGCAACCAAAAGTTTATTTCTTTTAGTACTATGTCTATTTTGTCATTGTTATACATTTGATTTAAGATTAAATATGTGAATGCTTTTTTTGGGTAAAGGTTTTTCCCGGTAAATTTTATTACACCAAAAAAACATTTAAGTACAAGGGTTGAAGGGTGATGAGTCCACATCTCCTGCCGTTTATGGGCAAATTACTTCCTAAAGTAAGGTAACAAATGACGAGATCAAAAGAAAAACATAAATTCTATGTAATTTGCGTCGTCGACACGGCAAATAACACCAAAAATTTTAAATTTTCTTTTTTAATTTCATCAAGAATATTGCTATAGCTTGACAGCTTCATGAGAAAGATCCTGACGCTTTCTACTTTATCATGTATGGGTCATCATCATAGTCACCGCTTACCATACGACTCCCTTCATTGTTCTTGCAAATGTGAGTGCCAAATAAAACTACCTTTCAGATGCGATTAGAACGAGCCATTTCATTGTCAACTGATATAACTCTTCTTCATATCATATTCACCAGGAAACTCAACCTTCTTCAAAGCCATACCAGCTATATCCACCAAGAATAGCTTGGCCCACTAGTAAGTAAATCTTCAATACTTTCGATTTTGTAATTTTAAGGAGTAGTACCAGGAAAAATTCTATTATCGACATTCATAAAAGAGGATCCACATGAAGTATCACCGCTATTTACCAAATTCGTAGTCCCCCTATTGGTACCACACTCCACATCATTATCGACCAAATTATGAAAATCAAATGGATTTGAATTACTAACCTCAATAGGTTCCACATCTTTCTTCTTATTACCATAGAACTAGTCAGTAGACTTTTTGGGTACAGGTTCGATATTCTTTTTTGAGCGGTTAAAAACCCATTTTCGGACAACGAAACACCTCGAGTAAGTTTGACTAGGTTCTTCACAATCTCTTCTTCTACTGTAACATGATATTCTTAGGACAGTTCCTTATGGAATATGTCCAATAAACCTTAAAGTCGAAACACCTGTGGGTTTCAATCTATATCAACACGGGCGTAACATGTATAATAGCCCTCCCTAGTAATTTTAGGCATAGCCACGACAATGTTATCTTTTAACTCCACATCGGCTCGAAGCTCAATCATAACTCTACGCATAAGCTTGACCTACCCAAGTTGTATGAAATTTCAGGATGGGTTAATTCTAAAAAAAGTCAAGCATTAGAGGAGTACCAGTTACGAATAGTAGATTGGCACTTACAAGCCATCCTCGCTGGAAGGCCGTAAAGGTACCAACTTAGGTTTATAATACCCAAAACTGGAACTAGTACTTACATCTTTCCTTCATAGGTTCTCAACGGGTGCCATTTATTCAGGATAGCAGGTTATTTCGGGATTAAAACCAGGGATCCATTATCAAGATAGCATCTAATTCGTCTATTGAGCTAAAATGAAAGGAGAATAATCCAGTAGACGAGCTGAACATTGAGCGAATAAGCCTATATTTACCCCAAGTATTCCTAACATAGTTTGCAACAACAGGGTATGCCACCTTCTTTCCCAAGAAAAAACCATAAGCTGTATTAGCAAACGTTCATTATGGCCGAATAGAGTCCTCGGAACAACATCATCAATCCCATTACACTCCGGTTGTAAAAAAGTACAAACATTCCACTTTTTCCAACTTAGGTTTACCAGTTTTATTAGCATAACGAAGACTTTGCAGGGGCATTTACCAGCCGAAGTTACTCCGTACGGTAATGTGTGTGTTAATACCCTCAAATCACGGGTTGGAGGGTGAGCAGCGAAATAGTAAAACATAGGGGTGCTACGTCAAAGTACAACATTCAAGATATATTTTAGGAAACGGACCTTAAAATGGACGTTTTTTGTACCTCGCAAGTGACACAAAAGGTAAGTTTTTGATTATTTGGTTCGGGAACTTATTAATGGATAATACTTCAGTTGAAAGTATTGTATGTTGGTGTTCTTTTACCAACTTGTGATTTTTATTGATAATTAAAGACAATGTTTTTATCTTTTTGGTTTTTTTTTTTGATTTTTCTTTAAATGATAATTATACTAAAAAAAATGAAAATATTTTTGTACTTTTTGAGTTTTTTTTTTAAAAAGCAAATAACTTCAAGAATGAAGGATCTTCAAAAACTAAGTTTCAAACAGTACGGATAATCGACACACAGCCTCCCCGGCAACGACGCCAAAAATTGATTCTTTAATTCTTACTATATATATAAATATAAATATAAATACTTATATAAATATAGTAAGAAAGAAATAATCAATGAAATCCGAAAGCAGTTTAGAAGTGTGTTCCCGGATCGTTTATCCCCAACGCAAGGTTGGACTTGAAAATTGGTACAGTCGGAAAGTTAGAAATTGAATGATATTAATGATTAAGGGGATTAGAAAGCTAAATTATCTACTAATATGCAAAAACGATTAAGAAAAACCTAAAAATTATGAAATAAAACTAAAAAAACGAGAGTAAGAGCCCCGAACAAAGGGTCAAAATCCTAAATTCTTAAAAATTAACCCTACAAAGATTTTTTTTACTTCTAATCTACTCTATGTGACTAAAAATGAAGAATAAAAAAGACTAGACTAAAAACGAAGCTAAAACGAGCTCAAAAATAAGAAAACAAAAACGAGCTCGAATCCCGTTCTTTAAGAAATGAAATTTTGCAAAAATGACCCTACGAAAGATTTTCTATTTTTCCTAAGTGAAGACTGATAAAATAAAATTTTCTAAAAAAGAAAAATATTTTTTTGATTTTTATTTAATTTTTTATAATTAAAAAATAGTTTAAAAGAAAATAAATGATAAAAAATATCAAACGATTATAAAAAAATGTGAAACAAATACAAAAAAAATAGATTAAGGTGTACTGGTTCTATGAAAAATAAAAGCTAGAAAATTGGGCTTATAAATAAGCCGTAATAAGCTGAAAACAGCTTATGGGCTTTGTAGGATTCAAGTAATCTTATGATATTAAGACAAGAACTAGAGAGAGAGATTGGCTTGGATGATCTTAGAGAGACAAAGTAACATGGAATGGATGAATTATATTATGTGTGGAATATGGAAAATGAAACAACCAACCCCTCTCCAAGGCTAGGAGAGGGTTTATATAGTACATGGATTGGCCGGCCCATGGGCTATGATGGGCTTCCTATGGGCCTTGGGCCGGACTAGATTACTAATCTAATCATTACACTAACTACGAGCTAAGACCTGTTACAACTTGGAAGTGACCGACACTTTTTGTGTTTCCAACAATCTCCCCCTAAGGGAGGTCACTCCATTTTACAAAACTTTAAGCCTAGCCTACTATGCTTTGTCTTTAGTCTTTAGCTCGTCCTTTTGACATTCTCCTGTGAATATGTTGTAGTGATCATTGATTTCTGGATTGAGCTTGTTCCTTGAACTTGTATTTGACATTGTGATCTTGAGCATCTTGAGATCATCAACCAAGCACAATCTCGTCGCTATCTTAATGAATCTTGCCATCTTGTGTAACTTGTGACTTCTGGACCGACATGCTCATACCATTCTTGATTTGTTGACTTGGAAAGCTTTAATGTTGCATCTTTCTTGAATTTCTTTAAGTTTAACACTTCGTCACTTCGAGAAAGACGTTCGGTATCAGAGTGACGGAAACTTCTTTGAAATTCTTTGACTTTAATACTTCGTCACTTCAAGAAAGACGTTCGCTATCAGAGTAGCGGAAGTCTTGAAACATGTACTTGAGCTTTCATGATGTCTTTATGTTTTGTCGGTCGGGTATGAGCATGTGGCTATGGATCTTGTGAGTCAGCTGGAATCAGGAACCTCCACCACCATCTTTAAATAGCCTGCATAAAACAGTTAGCAATTTTGTTATAAAGCGGGGGGACGAATATGGCTTTTGTCATTCGCCCAGGTTTGGTTGGAGTAACCTTCAAATCCGTGAGGATCGACCTGTGATCAGATAGATTCAATTTTAAGAAGAATTCCTTCTGACAGGATTTCAGCTGAGTATTAATCTTTCTAACACATAAGTATTAGATTCATTCGTACCCAGCCTGTTACTCATTATCGGAACGTCTCAAAGCAGACCAGCACGATAAGAGTGTAACCCAAGTGAGTTTACTATCTCACCGATTGATATAGAAAATTTGATTTGAAAATCAATCGACGTGTTACTTGCTAAAGTGGTTTTGAGACACATCGAGAGTTTTAAGCAATTCAAAATTCTTTAACCGTTGATCCATAACCTGGAACAAGTTTGATTCATAAAGAATCGCACCATTGTTGCTTTCCAGTTGTCACAAGCTTGATTCATAAGAATCGCACAAGTCACCTACCATGAGCTTGTTTGATGTTGGCTCAAGCAGGATTTCCATCTTTATTGTGAATACCTAAGTATCACTCGTATGGTTATGGCCAAATTACAAGGATCTTAGCGTAGTGACTTTAATATATTAACTGATATTCACATTGTGTTGAAATAAACAAGCTAAATTAAGACAAGTGACCTAATGAGATTAATGGATGACTCTTTTGGCACTAGACTCAATAGTGCCTTTAATTTTAGTGTCGGAGGCTGTAGCTGAGTGCCACCTTTTCAACATCAACTAACCGGAATTGAACCGTCAATAGAAATGAGTGTATCTCCGTGAGTTTTGAAACAAAGTCTTTCCGACTTTGAGTGGCTGGGAGGGGTTTGTGCATAGCGTCACTGGGTCCATGACTGTCTTCAATGTCAGACAACACCTAAGTGTTTCTGACAGCATATGTATTGACCCGGTTTCTGCCTAAGTGTATGGAGGGCTTCTTCTTTTCACCCTTTATCCTTACATTTCTTTTTCATTCTTCAACCCCTTCAATGCTTACCGAGACTTCATAACTAACACCTTGTTGGGTTTGTTCCAGTGTTAGCTCCATCTCAGTCGGCATTATTCCTGATTCTCACTTTTTCTCCTTTTTAATCATACCTAAGGACTTCTACACTAACTAGTGGATATCCCTGGGTAGATCCCTCCGGTTCTGGCTGGATCATGGGATTTGAATACCTATACCTAACCACCTTATAACTCCATAAAATTAAGTACATGGTCGGTCTTTTAGGGTATTCCATCACCATTACAAACCAAAATCATTGAAAAAATTCATTCAAAGTGTTTGATATAAATATCAAAAAAGTTTTACCACTTTGGAAAGATTTTTAATCATCACTAAAAGCTCCCCCTTAACATGTGCATCGTAATCGTAGTACATGCTAAGTGTGGAGTGCATCGAGTCCATTTTAATTGATTACTTCTGTCAATATACATTAAGTCCAGGTTAATCACATTTTCTCCCCTTATCCAAAATGTTAATCCCTTGATATTTTGGATATCAATTGATTAACCGTTCGGGGACAAAATGATGTATTCTAGCAAAATGGAACATATTATTGCTCCCCCTCAACTTTTGAGGGTTTATAAGATGGTGCCGAGTACAATTATTTGAAAGATTTTGAATTTACTAAGAAATTCTTGTAAAATTTATACTCGAGCACATCTTTATTTTCACCAAAAAATCTACACTAGTTATTAATATATTCACAAGATAAAATTATTTTCGAGGATTGACCTTATGAGATGAGAACAACATATGATAAATCATATGGTCCTTTGAAGCAGCCGTAAGTCACCCTTCTTTCTTTCAAGAAGTTGTCAATCTGATCTTTCTCTGTCCAAGCACTCTTTAGTATTGCTTCAACTTTCTTTCCAAGTTACGAGAGTTTTTGCTTCAAACTTTGAGTATGAAACAGATTCAGATACATATGTAACTTGAGCTTGTGTGGTTGGGTGATGTCGGTGTTGATATTGTCTTAGCTTCCCCCTAAACCAGCAATCCTTTCTTGAGTAGATTCAGAACTTTCTTGCAAACCGTGTAAAGAGGTCTTGATATATGAAGCTCAAGTATCTAAAGTACATAATTAATTCGAAACCGAAACACCAAAGACAATTAAGTCCCGGATGTCCGCATTTCTCCTTACATGATATTTATGATATAAATTGTAACACCAAAGTCAATTAAGTCCCGGATGTCACAATTATTCCCTCTAAGTAGTCGAAATGATAACACCTAAGTCAACTAAGTCCCAAATGTACACATTTCTTCTGGCCGGATACTGACTAACTGAAGGAATCATCATACTTATCATACCTATATGTACCTCTTTTATCAAATATTTCTACTCCTTTTATAAATAAACTTAGTGATTGACCGTTAAAGGAAGCATTAATTGAATCAGTAACCAATCTTCTCACGCTTAGAATAAATCTTCTTACAACACTTCCCCCTAGTATGTTAAATGATGCATACTTAAAATCACAAGATATCTCTACCCTCATGTAGTTGAAATAGTGCACTCGAAAGTAACAAATTAAACACTGATTTTCTTTACGGTTATGACATTTGTCTTCCCGGAATGACCTAAAATAAGAATAGGGTATGAATTCTATCACGTGAACTTATTATCTTTCTTGTATATCTATTCCTTCCCCCTTGCTGGTTTTGATACCTCGGAATCAGCAAAACCTAGTACGCAAATATACTTGAGATTGTGTTCGAAGAATTGATAAGCTTAAATCTATTCCGTGAGAATCAACTAAGTCTTAAATTGCAAATAAGTCCATAAAGTTTGAAACAAATGACATCTTAAGCTCGTGTAGTTAAAATCCATTAACACCCTTTAAATTGTGATCCGTCATTACTAGAAACATTATCCGTTTATTCCGTGACTTATTTTGATGGACCTTTTAAAAGATTATTTGATGACGCATTCTCCCCCTCAAATAATGACCCGTTTTCTATTTAAAGAGCTGTTGTCATTGAGTGAGTGGTCGAATTGTCTTTGAAAATCTTTTTGTGATTACTGAAAACACTGATTCATTGTTAAGACAACTGTTTACCAATAAAAATAAGATTTCTCTTATTTTGACAAATAAATGCACTGAAACGTACACTCATGGAAACATAGAAAGCACGGGTTGTGATGCAAAGTAATCACAAGCCTTTGCATGGTCATAGAGTAGACCATGCCCGAGAATAAATTCCCGTTGTTAGGAACAACTGTCTTTTAGACGACATGTTTTCCTCAAGGTGAAAAGCGGGTTACTATCTGAAATAATAGCAAGCCATATGGCATGTTTTGAAAAACATTTGAACTTTTGCACGAACTTTATTTATGTCCACGTGTCTTTATTGAAAGACATTTCTAGGGACGTAAATATTATCGTTTGCAAAAGACATGCCATTGAAAAACTTCTTTTTGTATTTTTCTCATTTTTTAATTTTGTATTTTGTTTTTATAAAGGTTTTATAAAATGAAAATCTTTTTGGTTTTTCTGATTTTATATTTTTCTCTTTTGTTTTTATAAAATTTTATAAAAATAAAAATAAAAATAAAAATCTTTTTGTATAATTGCCTTAAGAATATGACCAGGGTTCTATCTAAAATAATAGCAGATGCCATATGGCAAGTTATTGAAAAATTTGAAACTTCTCCCTGCTCGATAACTTCATTTACAGGCTTGTATCATTGTCGAATGACCTTCTAAAGACCGTAAATGTTATCGATTTTCAGGAAGACATGGCCATTTAAAAACTTTTTTTGTATTTTCTTCTCTTTATTTTTAATTTTGTACTTTGATTTTGGAATAAGTTTATATCAAAACGGGAGAGAAGAATTATATGTTGGTGTGGTGTGTATAGAGAGGTAGAGCGAGTGAGGGTGAAGGTGGGAGATAAGCGGGGACATATATAACAAAGTGCTTGGACTTCAGTCGCGATACAGATAGAATCTAGGTGTGATTGAAATATTGACCGGTGATAGTTTATTGGATTGATTGAAGGAATTTCTACACCATACAAGTGCAAGTACGTATGCAAGCTATAAAAGACTTTTTACGCTACGGACACGAGATATCAGGCTGCTTGAACTAAGCTACTGCAACATTTTCACGACGTCTCACACGCACGACTGATCAAGGATCGTCGTCGCGCAGTCTCTCCTTGCTATGTCTACAATTCGCTTAGAAATACAAATTCTTTCTCTGCAAGCGCTTTATGAAGATGTTCCGCCAATTGATACTCCGTATTGACACAGTAAAGTTCGATCACCTGCATTTTTCAACATGCACTTTGATGAAATGAAAACTGAAGTCTATATGCTTGGAATCTGTAATGTTGAACTTGTTGCAGCATAAGGCAATAGCGCTTTTCTTATCACAGTACATTTGGAATTTTATTGAATCCAAGCCATAGTCGGTTAAGTTTGTGATCTCATCCAAAAGGACTTGAGCACAAACAACCGGACAATAGCACATAAAACGAGCTCCGAACTGGATATCGCAGCGCTTTTTCTGCCTTTTAGACGACCAGCTTAAAGTCTATCACCAAAAGTTTGTATACGCGTCAGATGTGCTACGGCGTGTTATCTTGACCAACCAGCATGTGGATCCGCATCGCAAATGCTGTTATGCAAAGGAAAGAATCCTTCAGATACCAAATACCGCCTGTACGGTTTCCTTTTAGATACCGAAAGATCCTTTTACCTTATTTAAGTGCTTATCGGTAGGCCCGAGCCTGATACCGGGCACACATGCATATAGCAAATTGTAGTCAGGGTCTACTTTGCGGGGGGGGGGGGGGGGGGGTGGGGGGCTGTAAGATAAAAGGAGGGTGCCAATCCATACCACGATAGTGTGATGATCTACAGCTTTCCCATCTTTATCCTCATCCAGTTTGACGTCTCCACCATGGGATATCCACTGGGTCACAAATACATAGCCTTAATTTCTTTAGTGATTCAAGAGCATATTTAGATTGGTTTATGAAGATGCCTCTGGGACTTTGAGAAATCTGTAGTCCTAAGAAAAATGAGATTTTACCCATCATCGACATCTTGAATTTTGAACACATTATTTTAGCGAATAGATCACAAAGTTCAGGAGTAGATGCAGCAAAGATAATATCATCGACATAGATTTTGTACCAGTAGATAAGTTCCTTTGCCTCTCACGGATGAGACAAGTAGGATCCACTGACCTTTTAAGAAGTCATTGGAATATCAGGAATGAAACAACAAACATACCCACCAACGGGAACTTGTTTCAACCCATAAAGAGCTTTCTTAAGCTTGTAGACATAGTTAGGTTTGTCTGGATCCACAAATCCATCCGGTTGGCTGACATAAACCTCTTCTCGCAGATTACCATTTAGAAATGCGTCTTACATCCATTGATAGATGACCATGTTCATATAAGCATCCAAAATAACCCCCGAACCGCGCAACTCAAAGAAAAATTCGTATAGCCTCTAATCTTGCAACCGGAGCGAATGACTCTTCAAAATCGATTCCCTCCTCTTGGCGATAACCACGAGCGACCAACCGAGCCTTGTTTTTCAGAATACCTCCTAACTCATCAAGCTTAACCTTATAGATCCACTTAAGAGAGATGACAAATGCTTTGTCAGGAGGAGGAACAAGTTCCCAAACTTCCAGACGTTCAAATTCATGAAGTTCCTCTTGCATAGCTTCAATCCAACATGTTTGAGTTAATGCGTCTTTATAGTTCTTAGGTTTGACTGATGTGAGAAAGGCATCATAGTAGCAGAATAAGCTGTCATGGGAGATGTAGTCGTGAGAAAATTGTCTGTCGAGAGCACCTATTAATTCTCAAGTGGGTGATCCTTAGTCCATTGTGCTATTGATGTTTAGAAACTTTGTGATCGATCACAATGTATGAATAACATCTGATGATGAGGATTGATCAAAGTAACTTCTGGAATTGGAATTCCAAAGTACGGATCATTACCCATATGTGCGACTTCAATATCATGATTATCTTCTTCAACATCATGAGAAAGAATAGGAGTTTGAGTTTCTTGTGTTGTAGGAGAGTTACTTGGTTGATGGCATCATGATCAACTTAGTTGAGGAAGGTGAGGCCAGTATGATAACAGCATGTTGTCACGGTGCAACTACCTTTCATGAATATTGAGAATGACTTCTGGTGCTTGGAAATCAACATATGGTTTGGGATTAAGTACTCGTCAAACAATGGTTTAAACATCAAATCCCAGTCCAGATCTTGGAAGGTGGTATCAAATGGTGTTGATGAAGGAGGGTTTGTACGAGTCCTGAAACAATTATTAAAGAGTCAAATCATGAAGTGCGGTCCTTGAACTGCTTGTGTTCAGAAGCCATTGCGGTCAGCTCATCAAATTCACTAAATTCTTTCAATCTATCATCGGACGACTGTTGTATATCCGGAATGCATTCTTCGTGGTGCATATCCAATGCAAATACCAATGTCAGCCTTCAGTTGGAACTTGCCCAATTTCCTCCTATCATTCGTTGGGTAGCATATTGTACAAACACACGTAGATACGATAGATCTGGATGTTGTGTCGTGTAAAAACTCGAATGGTGTTTTACCGTGACGACGCCTATCATGGAAACGATTTTGGGTATACCAGGACTGTGGCAACGCGATTCGTCCCAAAGAAAAATAAGGGAGCTTTTGCATAAATTAAACATATCGGCTGCTTCAATTAGCTACAATTTCGTCTTTCAACAACCCGTTTTGCTGTGGAGAGCGTGCAACGGATTGTATCATAGAGAGATGTCAACCTTCTCATAATATCACGCAATGTCCTGATTAACAAACTCAGTTCCATTATTGTCTCATTGGGAACAATCGGTGTCCATAAGCCTACTTGATCTTCTTCAAAAAGTTGATAATAAAAAGCTGGAGACTCATCTTTTTGATCGCAAACATTGTTTACCCATGTAAAACGAGAGAATTTTAGTCCGTCGACAATAACAAGGATTTACTTCTTTCCCATTGACGACTCGCGACACGCATTGGCCCACACAGATCCATATGCAACAGATAGAATTTTTCTTGATTGGTGTCCTCAGATTTGGGTTTGTGGGGTTTCTTTGAACTTTGCCCTAATGCACATGCAGAGCATAAGTGATCCTTTTCAAACTTGAGCTTAGGGAGACCTCGAACAAGTCCATGTCTTGCAAGATGATTAATAGCGCCAAAGTTCAAGTGAGATAGACGACGATGCCATAACCAGGACTTGGTTTTAGATGCCATTAACAATAGACAAATGGGAGAGGATGCCATCATATTCCCAAGTGAGAGTGTATAAAGATTATCCCCTCGAGATCCCGTCAATAAATCAACACCTTCTAGATTGCGAATGAAGCATGTGTGTTGACGAAAAGCTACTTCGAGATTAGAATCACAGAATTGTCTCACAGAAAATAGATTATGCCCAAGTCCTTCAATGTAATAAACCCTTGAAATAGTAACATTCCCAATCTGATAGTCTCCATAACCCATTATCTTTGCAACTTGATCATTTCCGAATTTGACTCTACCCAAAAATTTACTGATGAAATTGGTGAGCTGAGAGCGATCTCCGGTTATGTGCTTCGAGCAACCGGAATCCAAATACCAGAGGACGATTTGGACAACCTGCATTCATTAAGAGAAGTAGATGGAATATTGGTTTTTGTGGATCCCCAGGATTTACTGGGTTCCTGTTTGTTAGCAGACATTGGTTTTATAACCTTAGTTTTGCTAACGGACTCAGTATTCTTATTTTTCCTAAGTTTCCTTGAGTATACCAATTTAAAAACCCAGCAGGTTAGGTGATATTTAAGACTAGAACTATTGGTTTCCTAGAAGGCACTTCATTAGTAGTGGTAATCCTAGTTAAAGGGCACACATTTCTTACAATAGTGAAGGTCCGACCGGTAGGTCTCCAAATATATCCCATCTTATTGAACACTTTTCCTGTTGGTTTCCAAATCTCTTTCTTAGATTTTCTCTTCTTAGATTTAGCACGAAATTTCACACTATCATATAATTAACAACCACGCAAATTATCAGAAGACAACTACAATCACCGTTAATAACAGACATAACATAATTATCATGTTTCTTGAATTCTATACCCCCCGCACAGACGCAGATCCATTAACTTTAACAGTGCCATTCCTTTTATTCAAACTAGATTTAACGTTCCTAGGGTGAGCTTCTACTTTATTCTTCGAATTACTACTTGGTGTTTGCAGAATCCTATTGTTAGCCTTAATTATATTAAGTCAAACAAGAATGTTATCGGTCTTAGAAAGTCAAACTAGGTCTTGTATTGTAATAGGCTAGTCGGGTTCAACGGGCTTGGATTATAATCTAATATTGTCCGTGTTTCGGGCTCAAAGCCCAAGTTTAGCCAAGCCCGGCCCAAGTAGAAAAGCCCATGTGCCAAGTAAATGGCTAAGGGTATAAATATCCCTTCACCACACTTGGTGAAGGGTGTTGGTTACATTTTCATTTTATTTGTAATCCTCCTTTCTCTCTAATCTAGTTTCTCTCTCTACTTTCTCTCTCTAAGATTTCTTCTCATTTTCTAGCATCTTGGTATATTTAGTGTATCGAGTATTGGATAAATACATGGGAAACACATGTTGTACCCGTTTAGAAAGCCCAAGTGCCAAGCTAGCAAGGCATGGGTATAAATATCTCTTCACCACACTTGGTGAAGGGTGTTGGTTACATTTTCATTCACTTGTAATCCACCAACTCTCCAATCTAATCTTCCTTTCTTGTTTCTCTCTCTACTTTCTCTCTCTAAGTTTTCTTATTATTTTCTAGCATATTGGTAAAGATTATTGTTGTGTAATGGATTAAATACATGAGATAACATGTGGTATCACTCGCCAAGGGGTGTTTAGTGTTTGTTTTGTGAGAAATTCATGGTTTTTTTGTTGGTTTTTCTTTGGTTCGAAAAAAAAGCAAGAAAAAAAAATCAACTTTGATCTTTGTTTCGTGGTTAAAAGTGTTAAAGACTTGTACTTTCGGGCTTAGATCACTTCCTTGCATCATTACTAACTGGTTTTAACATAATTTCATAGCTTACAAGAAAGTTTGAAGATTTTTTCTTGGCTGCGTTTTGCTTATCTGAAGGTGTATTCTTGCTTGCGTTTTGCCTCTTGCGATTTGCTTCAGGTTGCGTTTTGCTTCGTTGTTGCGTTTTGCCTCTTGCGATTTGCTTCAGGTTGCGTTTTGCTTCGTTGTTGCGTTTTGCCTCTTGCGATTTGCTTCAGGTTGCGTTTTGCTTCGTTGTTGCGTTTTGCCTCTTGCGATTTGCTTCAGGTTGCGTTTTGATGTTGCGTTTTGCCTGATTGAAGACCCTTATTGCGTTTTGCCTAGGGGAGACTCTGTCCATTTCATTTCTTGGCTGCGTTTTGACTAAAGACACTGCGTTTTGTCCATTGAAAACCCTTGTTTTGAAAACCTAATTTCCCGAATTGGGGAATCTATTAATCATTGTCTAAACATAACAAAACATCAAATCAAACAACAAACAAACCTTAAACACAATTAATTATTCATTCACGGTTTCTTCTTGATTTTGTAAAATCCCGCGAAAGATACGATTCTTTTCTCGGTTTTAATCAAAGATTTGTAAAATCCCGTGAACGTTAATTCATTTAAAACCACAATCAATCACTTCATAACACTTAAGATCCGATATCCATTTACAA